>JAMPIV010017517.1:0-43478 GCA_024509875.1 Oreohelix idahoensis | reverse complement strand
ACTATGATGACCGGGTGGGCCAGTCTGTGGTATCCACCCCCCCCGTGATATATCTGCCGCCACCACACCATACTACCCTGCCACCTCATCCTCCCCCCACTCCTAACCCTCCGTTTTCAAAACAAACCCGTGACAAAAATTAACTTTCACAGCGTAATTACATCCTCATCGATAATAAAGCGCTCCACTCCATCACATTGCCCGTTCCTGATCCACCTAACACTTTGGTCCAAAATTTTCCACCACAACCCCCACCCCACAACTCCAACAAAGAGCATGGGACCGATCGAGGGCAAAACCCACCAAGCACCTGGCGTTTCCTCGCCCAACACCAACGGGTGATAAAGATACTCCGTATATGGTCCTATAAATATACTTAAGACATGTCAACTCTAAGACATGCCTGAGACAGGACAACATAAGACAGGGGAAGATAATCACCAGTCAAACCTGTCACAGAAAGATAATAAACAGTTATCTCTCTTTGATCACATTAAACCAAACATACATTAGGTTGGTGTTTTTCCCACCGTCCAAAATGACGGCAACACACTAAAATGTGTGAATACCAGTGTAATCGATTTCTGGTTGTCTTCGTGTTCGATATTTGCGGGTGTTCTGATAATATTCTGTGCCATCCGTGTATACCATTTCTCTTTTCGGTGCTTCCAGGTATCCTCCGGTCAATTGTTTAGCTTGTTTTGAACTCTCCGTATTTCTCCATGGGGGTATCAGTAAAAAATATGTTGGCCTTGTAAAAAGACACAGTACCTTACTAAAGACCATAATAGAAGGCGGAGTTAAAGGTAAACGTGCAAGAGGAAGACAGCGCTATTAGTGGAAATGTAACATCAAGAGATGGACAAGAAAGAGTCCATCACAATATCAAGAGTAAAAACAGAACACGCCTGAGATCCATTCCAGCCGATCTAAGATATTGATATGTCTGATGATGATGAATAGTCTTGTTGTCTCCCCCCCCCCCCCCCCCACACACACACACCCCACCCCACCCAAAAAAAAAATTTATTGACAATCATCTTAACAAGACAATTTCGAGAACTACACGTTAAATCGTTGAAAGTATTCAAAAAGAGACATGAAAATAGGTCGTATATCTTTATCATCACTGCCCTACAGATCGCAAAGGAGCATGATGATGATGATGATGATGATGATGATGATGATGATGATGATGATGAAAAAGAGGTAAAGGTAGTCGCATAGCAGATACTGCCGTAAGGGAGTGAAGTGTTAGAGACTTCACTATACTAGGTCCAGCATCGAGAGGTGGGGGTGACCAGTTCCTTTCATCGCTGCCTTTTCCTTCCCTAACTGAAGGGCAAAGTCAGGTACCCATTCACAGCTGGGACGGCTGGAGCACGATGATACCGTGAATCGAACCCGGTACCTTAGCCGCAAGAGACCAGCGCTCTAACCCCTCTGTCAATCGGACACTCATTAAAAAAAACATGATAAGGGATACAAACAGAATGTTAAAAATATGAAGGGGAAGGGGGGAGGAAGAGATTTGTGACGTCGCGTAAGGGGGTGGCAAAAGTCTTTTTGTAGCGTGTAAAATGTGACAACTTCATGGCCTTGACACTGCGATTGAATTTGCCGAACTGAAGAAATAGTACCCTCAACATTTCAACAATTTTCATCGCCGGTGAATAAAGACACAAGAACCCATATAAGTTACTGAGAGAACATCTTGTTCTGATGCAATTGGGCATCACGGTGTGATCAACGTTTTGATCAGCAAATTCAGAAAAGGTTCTGGAACGTAGAGTGTTATAGCAAAAATGTGTAGCCACGCGGAGAAGTGTAGTTAAGTAGTGGGCAGACGAGGCCAGAGACATTTAATAACGAGAATAGTTATAAGTATTTAATAGAGAGACAACACAATTGTGGCAAAATTAACACAACCTGGAGGCGTCCAGTCGAAATAGCCTTAACCTGAAATAAGTGCATAGAATAAAAGTAGCGATGTCCAGAATAGATTAACAGGACTGACCACCCAGCCAAGTATCGTTTTAGAGAAGAGCTAGCAGATTGAGTGAAGAAACTTCCATGACCAACAAGAACATTACGATGTATGAGAATATTGTTGTTAGCAGGATGAGATACACCCTGCAGAAGTGAATTTTGACATTTCTTCATTTGAACCCCATGTAAATATTTTTTATTAAACGTTCATAACCGCACAGCCTGAGGGTCAGTAGTCAAGACTAGCTAGCTCCTTTATTCGCGTGTTCCTGTGTAGTCTAAAATCCACCCTCTCTTAACTCCATTTGTCACCCGCTCTCTCTCTCTTCCAGCGAATGAACTGACACTGACCATGGTTAATTTCAAAACGAAGTAAACTTTATTGTGCAACAGTAACTTATTCACATGTATAGTACTAACAATGAGATATAGTGGTCACAAATCAGTACTCGAGAAACCTAACTTATGTTACGAGCATTTTGCATAATAAATCTGATAAGTACAAAAATCATGAGCAGTTTTAGTTCACAATATGAAAAATAAGTATCTTTCACAACTGTCCACTTGAAATTTCCAACTTCACAAAGTTATTTTTTTTTTTTTTTTGCAATGCACATCCCACGTGTTAATATCCATCTTTATCGTATGAGAATTCCTAGGCAAATACAACACGGCCATGAAAAAATACGTGGTTTTAAAACACATCACTACATGGAAAATATATTCTCCTAAGAATAAACTCTGTAAGTCAGTGTCTCATATAAAATATATTGTTCTGATCTCAATGAATACTGTCCTCTATGACAGCACAACGGGTAGCGCATAGGACAACCCAAAGGGTAACTCATAGGAAAACCAAAAAGCTGCAAGAACTCTGCTACAATACAAACGAACAACCGTAGGTTTATCAACCAGACTATACTATCGGTGAAACCGATCTATCTTTTTTTTTAATGTAAAACTTTTGCCTCGTTGTGGCGAGGCGCGTCCCGTTCAACCAAGTCGGTTATATTAGGGCGCATGTCCAAATATAAAAGACTCTTAGGTCTAAGGATAATTTACCGATCTATCGCTCCGAAACAGTTCCTTATATACAGAGAATTTCAGAACATACTCGAATCTCTACATTTGCATATGCGTGAAGCGGACTAACTTCATTTGTCTGTCCTTTTCCACGCCCTACACTTAACCCACTTTAGTGCCCTTTATCGCAGGTCATTGTCATTATTCAGCATTCTGTTGGAGTGTTCCAACGTCGTATCAACTTATGTTGACTGACAGCTAAACTGAGTACACCAGCCCGCCTCTCAATGTGATTGGTTAACGCATACCTCGCTTGAACTTTACTGACAGCCAGCCATATCTTCAAGGGCGTCTAGTTTTCATCAAATTAAAACCTTGCCGTGTTTGACCTGTGTGACAAACGCCAACAAAGGTCTCCCACCATGGCGTGCATGACTTGGTGCCTTCCTTGGCCTATTTTAATAACGCATGCGCACTGTACGTAATATAACTTCCATAATAATATAACTTCCGCCCTTTTGTAAACAGCAAATCGGTTCGTGTCAAAATTGACCTTGAACGTAGATGTCTAACTGTTTAATTACAAATCGGATGCTGTCTACGAATTTCACGTGAGGGTACATATAATGTTTTCCAACATTTCAGTTATAAAGAACCCGCAAAGTAGGTTTTTCATTACCCGTGGAATCCCTACATATGAAAGCCCTGCTACACTGCTAGAATTATCAAAAGAACACACATAGACATAGGAAGAGGGGGATCCCGTTACACACCCATTGAGGCATATTGGGAATATGGTGTTAGGCCCATATTTTCTTGACCATCGGCACACTAGGGGTGATGTGGTCAGCATCACGCCGGTCGCCTTAACCTTCCCAGAGTTGCTCTGGTACCCAGTTGGGGCTGGGTCGACCCAGGAGCCGTTTGCGGTCTAAAAAAATCCCACCTCATCTGGGGATCGAACCATAGACCACTGAGCTAGGAAGCCAGTGCACTAACCACTATGCTACCGCGGCTCCCACACATGGAGATAGTCTCCGTAAAAGTGTTAATTACCAACACGCGCCAAAGTGACACATATTCAAAATAGCTTCTTAGTTCTAACCGTAATGCAGTTGCATTACTACGGGGATGCGAGAGGCGGCCTGCCTCAGGTGATAGCAATGAGCAGGATGCCATCGGACATTATGGCAGTATTCATCATCTGCTGCTGCCAACTTCACAACGAAGGTCGGCTTTAATGGATCTCCAACGTCTTCTGTCTCTTGTCTTGGTGGTGCACTCTGATAGACTCTTTCCTGTCCATCTTTTGATGTTATCTTCCCACTTATAGCGCTGTCTTCCTCTTGTACGTTCGCCTTTAACGCTCCCTTCTATTATCGTCTTCTGCAAGGTGTCATGTCTTTTTATTTGGCCAAAATATTTTAGTTGTCTATTTTTGATCTCTTTCATTGGTTCTCTTTTATTGCAGCATTGTACTTTTAAAGAAATCTTTTTGCAAGCATAAAATATTTTTCTGCGTATTTGTTTTGGGGAGAACAGCTTGATCTCTATATAACTGTGCCAAAGTTCACGCCCTGGACAGAACATTCCACCTTCACCCTATGGTGTCAGCACAACATGGGAAGTAGCAGTTACCGGATATAAGCATCTTGCCCAATGGGCGTACGTCATGGATCCAGGGGCTACTTCCGACAGTGGGAGAGGTTCTAGGATCTCGCTGACAGCTACCGCCCACTTCAAGCTAGACAGCCCCCAGCCAATTTGGCGCTGTCCCGCCAATGTATGCTTTCCCTATTGGATGAATGGGCGTTAAGGTCAAACGTGAACTACGGCAGAACATTTTTCTACTATACTACTGGACAAAAGTTAAGGGCCGCCATTCAGTTTAGACAAGGTTTATATAATTGATTGGCAAACTGTAAAGACAAGTGAAAATGTCATTAAAACTGAGCACAGAGAAATGTGTATACATTTCTGTGTGCACTAGGTTAATTTTTTTTAAATGTCCAAAAACGGAGTCACTTTAACCTGCACGTGAAAATTGCCATTTTTTCTGCAAAAACTCGTGGTTTTTGCAACACGCCTCACTAGTTCAAAAAGTGAAAAAGTGAGTTGAATTTGAATGCACGTGGAAAATGATCATCGGTAAAGAGTGTTCACCGTTGGTATGCAATAAATCAGTATGACAAGTGGTCGAAATTATCACTGCATTAGCCATGCCACCAAGGAGAAGTCTCAGCACTGTAGACCTTGGTCGAGCCATGGCATGGATTCAGGATGGTCAATCTGTTCGTCATGTTGGAAAGACGTTTAGCAGTGTCCCACTCTACCATTCAGAGACTTCTTGAGAGATTTCAAGCTACCGGCCATTTGGAAAATCGACCCTGCTCAGGAAGAATTATATAAACCGTATCTAAACTGAATGGCGGCCCTTAACTTTTGTCCAGTGGTGTATTTATGAAGGGTGCCAAAGGAAGGATCAACCCCGGGTGCCAAATGCGTGAAGCAGGCTTACGCCCCTGCCGTTAGGTAAAATAAACACACCTCGTGAAATTAGTCTGGACGTAAAAATATGTCACATGACAGGAAGGCGTGGCAATATTTTGTTCTAGACAGCGCTGGATTAACCACTATGCAAAATAAGCACGTGATTAGGGCACCAAGCCATCATGTCCTTAACTATCAGCTCTTTCACTGCCACACTCAACTTTAGTCTAATTTTTTTTTTTTTTTTTTTTTTTTTTTTTGTAATTGTCTTTATCTGCCGTGTTCAACTTTAATCTGATTCGTTTAAAAAAAAAACCCCGTTTGGAAGGTGTCAGACATAGACCTAGAGTTCAGTATGTTTGAGTGTCCTACCAACGTTTTTCTGCATGAATTTCACTGGGGTCTGGTCTGGAAGAAAACTGAATTGTCAGTCTCTTATTTCACCTTCAGCACTTATTGAGTCTTAATGTCGTGTCAGTTAAGTAATGGGAGGGTCGAGGGGAGTACCATTGTTGGGCTGTGCTTAGGGCATCAGTTGGGCTTAAATCCGGAAGTGGACACAACTTTCAGAACATTTTGGCGAGTGTTTCTCCCCTTGTCAGCAGAGGGCCCCCAGTTTTGGCCCAGCCTTTTCCCAATAATCTTAAATACCAATTGAACATATAATCAGAAATTAGGGAGGGCATGGAAATTAATCCGTTTCTGATAATTGCTTGACACAACATTTTTCTCATTACTTCACATTTTCATTAATTTATTACAGGAAACCCCGGGACCCTGGTTGGAAATCACTGAAATAAACGCTAGCTTCTTTTCATGCATTTATTGCGCAGACTTAAATGTATTCTGGTTTTTTTTTTTTTTTTTTTTTTCGAGTAAAACTATATTTTACCAAAGTCTGGCATTACAGAAATTCTCTATAGTACCATTACCTGACACTAGTCTTACCTGTCACACTCTAAAACAATTTTTTTTAAGTCGAATCTGGAATGAAAGCTGTTTCCCCCCCCGCCCCCCCTCCCCCTCCCCTCCCCCCCCCCCCCCACCCCCCCCCCCTCCCCACCCCCCCCGCCCCCCCCCCCCCCCCCCCCCCCCCCACACCCCGGAAGATGGTCTAATAAGGCCTGGACACAAATCTTTTCAGAACATTTTATGGCGAGTGTTTTCTCCCCTTGTCATCACCCCCCCCCTTCTTGATCCTTTTCCCAATAATCTTAAATACCATATTGACATATAAGCAGAAATTTGTGAAATTAATATCGTTTCCTGATAATTGCTTGACACAAACATTTTTCTCATTACTTCACATTTTTGGTCATTAATATTTGTCGGTGGATTGACAGAAACCCCGGGACCCAAACTGGTTGGAAATCACTGAAATAAACGCTAGCTTCTTTTCATGCATTTATTGCGCAGACTTAAATGTATTCCTGGTTATTTTTTTTTTTTTTTATTTTTAGTTAGGTAAGGCAAGAGGCAGCGATCACCCTATCGAGTAAAACTATATTTTATTTACCAAAGTCCTGGCATTACAGAAATTCTCTATAGTACCATATACCTGACACTAGTTGGAAATAACTTACCCTGTCAACTCTAAAACAAATCGAAGGAAGATGAAAGCTGTTTAGCCCCCTTCCCCCCCCCCCCCCCCCCCCCCCCCCCCCCCCCCTTCCTTGAGAAGATGAGTCTATAAGGCTGGACTTATCGACCAATCATCAATGTTAATATTTGTTTCCCACGTGAACCTTTGGGCTACACTTGTTATGTGCCGTAAATTTCTATTGGGACATTTTCTTCAGCCCTGCCCATGATGTCCCTGTTCCTTTCACTTCCTTTTCTACCGATCATTTCATGGTTTACTTTGGCCTTTAAATTCTGCTTTTCCCGTCTGGGATACAGGCGAGTGTATGTCTATGCTAAACTCATTGGCTGTTTCATTAGGGCATGTCCTTGCCACCCCTTCTTGATCTCTGTAATCTTCAGCTTCATTAGTTATTATCTTGTTCAATCCACAGATCTGTGTAATTACATCCTGTCATGTGATACGAAGGACAAGGTGCAAGCGTCTGTTTGTGAATGTATGCAGTTTGCGCGTGATGTTCTCCGTGATCTGCCAGGTTTCCAAAACAAGAGTGGGTCAAGGTCGTACAGTTGTGCAAAGGCGGCCCTTATTTTTATGTTCTAGTGGGAAAAAACACTGCAAAGTTCAAGTATTTGTCGGAGACAGTTGAACGGAGATCTGGCATTATTACTTCTGACACCAACATTAAGTTTTACCCGTAATCCTTAGTCAATGTTACTGTCTAAATAGATAAAGCTGTGCACTTCTTGGCTATCCGATTGGCTAGGCTGTTATAGTGTTTTCCTTTCGCGACACAGCTACATACCGGGTTCTGGGATGAAAACTAGATAGCGTCAGGCTTCAGTCTACTCAACTGTAAATGGGTACCTGACTATTCTTTAGTTAGGTAAGGCAAAGGCAGCGATCACCCTACTCCATAAAAAATCTGCACCTGGTATGCTGGTTTTTAACACCCCATTCCCCTTGGACACGTCTGCTATAAGACTACCTTCTACCTTGGACACGTCTGTTATAAGACTAGCTTCTACCTTGCACACATCTTATTGTGGTGGGAAATAACATAGGACACCACACACACTCAGACACAAATAGATAGCTAGACAGACAGACAGACAGACAGACAGACTGACAGACAGACAGACTGACAGACAGACAGACAGGCAGGCAGGCAGATAGATAGATAGATAGATAGATAGATAGATAGATAGATAGATAGATAGATAGATAGATAGATAGATAGATAGATAGATAGATAGATAGATAGATAGATAGATAGATAGATAGATAGATAGATAGATAGATAGATAGATAGATAGATAGATAGATAGAATAATGACAGGAAAATACCCACGAAACAAATTTAAGTTGAGAAATGTGAAAGGTATTTGCGTAGTAGGTACAGTTGATAAGAGTTTAAAAATAATTGTATGGGGACTTTTGCTGTTGGAAATATCCATTTTGAAAGCTGTTATAAAATAACCCAACAAACATAATAATCAACCAATTTACATAGAATTTAGGGAAATTGTAACTTGCGTAGTAACGAACGGGATTTAACGGTGATTTTAGTTCACACTTGAACATACTTTGGATCATTCGTGGATACGAACAGGTTGTGGTCTGTGTACCAGTTTAGAGACGGCACTGGGGATCCAGAAGCACTGGGACTTCGGTCCCAGATTTTCATTGAGGGACTTGGGGATTTTGGTTGGTATCCACAGCGCGTGCTCTGATTTCATCCATATTTGCGATCCTACAAGTGGGGTGCTTGGATCTGATTCTGTTTTTTTAATTTTTAATAGATGAGTGATACACCATCTATAGTTACCTAGATTGTTTGTAATGGACAGTCATTAATGCGTCCATTCTCAGGAATATGGAGGTTCTCGATGGTATCCCACTATGTTTCCATGAAAACTGCAAGTACATCCATTACAGTTAATTATAAACAAGCATTTTGGAGTTCATTCTTGGATAGGAAGATATTCTATAGATTAAGTCGCCGTGTCTGCGACAGGGGCTTAGCGGAGCAGACATCGTGTAGACCTAGAATTAAAGGGGTTTCGTCCTCTTACCAGGGAAATTTACCACATGGTTGCCAATTTATAGAGAATTCAACTATGTTGATTGATTATACGTCAACAAAAGATTTTGAACCAAAACAGAATTGACATGTGTAGATTACAGAATCAGTAGAAATCTAATTTTGTAGAGTTCAATCTTGAATGTTTTCAAATATATATATACGAGGGGCGTTCAGAAAGTAATGCACCACATCGTTTTTCTCAGGAGATGTTTATTCAAAAAGCATGAAATTTATACACAATATACATGGATATGTCATGTAAACATCGGTATTATTCAACATAATCCCCCCAACTTGTACGGCTTTATGCCAGCGCGAAACAAGTGCATGTATTCCTAGCCCGTACCAGATTTTGTCTTGATCATGTAGCCATTTCTTCGTTGCATGAATCACTCCTTCATCATCTTCAAACCTTGTCCCACGGAGTTCATCTTTAAGTGAACCAAAGAGATGAAAATCAGAGGGTGCCAAATCGGGACTATAAGGTGGATGGGGTAGTACAGTCCAACCCAATTTGGTGATTACTTCCCGTGTTGCCAGACTTGTGTGAGGTCGCGCATTGTCGTGAAGGAGAAGCAGGTCTGCTGGATTCTTGTGCGGCCGAACTCTGCGAAAACGTTGACTGAGTTTTTTCAATGTCTTAATGTAAGCCGGATCGGCCGATGCCCGGATTAACAACGACCGCGCTCTCATTGCCCCTTGAGAGTGATAAGTCAGCGAATGGGGTAAAAACACCTGTTTTGAAACTTCCAAGAGAAAGTTTTGTTGTTGGAACTTGGAATGTACGCACGCTATATGCGTGTGGAAAAGTCAAAGAACTAACACATGAACTTGTTAGATACTCGTGGGACATCCTGGGCCTAGCAGAAGTCAGATGGACAGGATTAGGTGAATCAATAACGGATGATGGTCACAAAATTTGGTTTAGTGGAGATGAGTCTAAACATCAGCATGGAGTAGGTTTTATCGTCAAATCTTCAATATTAGATTACTTAGCGAAAAACATCTCCAACATCAACACGATTTATACCATAACTTCATCGATTTCACAAAAGCCTTCGATCGAGTCTGGCATGAAGGCTTATGGCAAGTAATGAGAAAATTCAATTTTGATACCAACATCATAGATATCATTGAAGCACTATACAAGGACGCAAGCAGTGCTGTTTTTGCAAGCAACGACATTGGAGAATTTTTCAAAACAACTGTAGGAGTTCGGCAGGGATGTATCCTGTCCCCAGTGCTCTTTAATATTTATCTAGAACATATTATGCAAGAGGCTCTCTACGATTATAAATCAACCATATCGATTGGAGGCCGACCTCTGTGCAACCTACGTTTTGCTGATGATATTGATCTGATAGCTGGATCAGAATCAGAACTTCAAGACCTTACCTCTAGACTGGAGAAAGTAACAAGAACGTATGGGATGGAAATTAATATAGAAAAAAGCAAGATATTGGTGAATAGCCATAAGAAACATGTTCCGACCAACATTACGTTAAATGGGCAAACGTTAGAAGAAGTTAACACCTTTAAATATCTCGGGTCCACTATATGCAGTGATGGAAGATCAATTAAAGAAATCAAGACAAGACTTGAGATGGCCTCAGCTGCCATGACAAGGTTGAATGTGATCTGGAAAAGTAACATCAGTTTTCCTGTGAAGATCAAATTATACAAATCACTTGTATTATCTATTCTCTTGTATGGGTGTGAGAGCTGGACACTCACTGCAGATACGGAGCGAAGGATTCAGGCTTTCGAGCATAAATGTTATAGAAGAATTTTGCGCATTTTCTATAAAGAGCACAAAACAAATGTCTATGTTAGAGAGAAGATAAACACCTATGCAGGCCACCAAGAACCACTTTTGTCAACAGTGAAACGTCGAAAGCTTGCCTGGTTTGGGCATGTAACTCGTCATGACTCCCTTTCGAAAACGATCCTTCAGGGAACAGTCGAAGGTAAACGGAGAAGAGGAAGGCAGAGAAAATCCTGGGCTGATAACATCAAAGAATGGGCAGGACACGGTTTTTCCACACTTGTACGCATTGCTGAGGATAGAGAGCAGTGGAGGACCCTGTCTGCTGATGCTTCCACCATGGCACCCCTACGACCCATGACGGGTTACGGGCTGAGATGAGATGATGAATGTAAGCTTGCGAATTGATTGTCTCTCCTCTTGGCATAACGTCCACAAGAATCAGTCCTATACTAATAGCAATTAATCATCAGTTGATTTCTTCTCATAAGTTCACTACACAGCTAGTAGTGTATGATCAAATATATTTTATATAGCGTATGTCAATCAAGAACACAAACAAAACAATTATAAAAGACAACATGAAAACATTCGCAGAAGTCAACTAAAAAAAAAACTAACTGAAGGAAATCTCACAAAGGATGTGGTGATAACTGCGAAAATGTAAACAAAACAAATGACGTCACAGTGTATAAACATAAAGATGTATAGAACTGAATGACAGGAAAGAGTAGACCTACAAATACAAACAAATTTAATCAAAACTAAACAATAGAAAAAATGTTACAAAAACAACGAAAAAAAGCACACCTCGTCACAACTAACAAAAAATAGCAACAGTTGTCGCTTAGCAAATTTCGCTATAGGAAATTTGCATAAACCCTACAGAACACTCTCAGTAGAAAACCTCTGTCACGTGGTATTTTTCTAGAGGAGTACCCGCCCAACCTGAATCCCGCTGAGATATATACTAATTTAATATTCAAACACATAACCTGTAACATAAATACATAAATACATATAGCATGATTAATAGGTGTGTTGTGAAGAAGGCTCAGATGTTTTTCTAATAAAATAGAACTGCCACTTTAATAAAGAATAATTATTTCTGAATTAAACTATTACAAAGTTCAATGTATAGCAGTTCAAGAAGCTCCAACGTTGATGGTTCTCATAACTAACACACGTAGGATTTCTGACTCGTACTGTATTTTTTCCAAAAAAGTTAAACGTATGTTTGCAACTCGCTGTGATGTCCAACGAAAAAATGTCAACAAGCTCTGACCTAGTTTCAGTATTCGCTTGATGGGTCACGTGAGGAACTGCAGACAAAGTGTAGACTCTCACTGCTGGTGTGTCGTATCAGGCGTCATGGAAACGATCTGGTATGAGTAGTTGACTTCCATGTGGTGTCTACTGTGCAGGTTAACCCAGAAAGCTGGCCTACCACATAGATAAGGTCTGTTTTTAGGTCACCACGTTAATAAAGCTGGTACTGGTGTAAATGGTCAACTCTAAACCGGCACAGTGTTGGGCATACAGGTCACCTTGTCCAAAACGTATTGAGGCCCCGACCAGGATGTAATATTGACTATGAGTGTTCATGTGAGTGTCAATACGCGAATGCATGGATTGTTCTGAAGAGTTGACTAGAAGATCAAACACTCACTCACACGTAGTTAGAAGTTAATGATGCAGACTACTGTGGTCGTTTCATACCGTTTAATTGGACGCACACACTTGGACAGTACGAGTATAGTTACAGGAAAACAGGTCGACATACATCATCATACAGTTGATCAATGGTCTACAATCTTAAGTTGGCATTCATGTTGAAGAACATTACAATGGAACGTCCGTAGACAAGCACTTAGATTTCCACTGTTTATAAATATAACCATCAGGCCTCACTGACCGATCATGTCAGTTAATAAATAATGTTCAAGCATGACTCCTAGACAGAACCTCTTTTCTAGCGAAGATTCCTTTAGGTAAAGTTCAGCAAATATTTCTGAAGACAATGTTAACCCACCAGTATTGGGTTTTCTTTATAACTGTGATCTCTTAATCATCACCTGATAATAAGGGGCATCCCTGTTCTCTGATCGATGATAGACAAAATAGGATCCAAAATGGCTTCTGGTTCCCTTGAGCATCGCTCACTATACAGATGCATAGTAAAGCTTCAATATAAGCTTTGTTCATGAACACAAATGTTTCTACAAGAATCAGCATATTCTTTCATCATAACTGTTGCATACAATCATATTCAGTGCTGCTAGGTAACATGTCATCCCGACATATTGATATAGATAATCATCATGTAGACGTCTGCCCATCTAAGCTTAGGAAGAAAAAGTTCAGCAAAAGTTCTTTTACCTTGGCATGGGAAATACACTAGCAGAACACATACGCCCTCTCCTGGCGTTATAGAATAAACACTGGGGAACTCATATACTTAATAATCATATCAGAAATTATCTTCTTCCCCATAATAGATCACAGCGATCAACAAACTTCGGACTCCTCCGACATGGCATTCGCCAGGCTCCATCATCACGGAAGACCCCCTTTCGTATCGGCATGCGCAGAAACTGCCTGACCCCAAAGTTCAGTACAAGGAACAATAGTCCCACTTAGACATACAAAGATATCACGATATAAGACCGAATCGTCTTAAATAGACAAGGAGTAAACATAGACTCGGACCATAAACATTCCTGCATAAACCTAAGCAAGAACAATCTGTTTCTGGCCCAACAAGGAACAGACGAACAAAATCTGGATTCATACGCCAAGTTCGATATCCAGGGGAGATAACCCATATAACAAAAGTATTAATCAATCATGGGTGATATATCTTTGGCCAGGAAAGCATCCTGATTCTCAAAACAAATACTTTCTCTCAGACAAATAAATATTATAATAACTACATATATTGCCACCAGTAATCTGTTGGTAACAAAGCCTCGGTTCTCTGCCGAAGAGGAGGTAGTATGGTGAGTACCCTGTCGAATAGTGGGGGGTGGAGTTGTAGACCATAACCACCTCCGCTAGATGCTCAGACCACCTTTGCTTCTGATCGGCTGTCATTGGTCTCAGCAAATCATGCAACGTCTTGTTGAAGCGCTCGCACTGCCCGTTGCCTTTAGGATTGTAATCTGTAGTGCGGCTCTTGTGGACTCCATATACCTTGCACAGCTCTGCGACTATCGCTGACTCGAAGTTCCGGCCTTGATCAGAGTGTATCCTCTGAGGAGCTCCGAGATACTGGAACCACTTTTCCACTAGGGCCTTGGTGACCGTTGTTGCTTTTTGGTCTCTTGTTGGTATAGCAATGGTGTACTTGTGAACACATCTGTCAGCACTAATATATTCTCAAACCCTTTGGAATCTCGCTCTAGCAGTGTGAAATCCATTGCTACCACCTCAAGTGGTCTGGAGGCAATCAAGTTTCCCGATGGCCCATGAAACTTCAGTTGAAATGCCTTGGCAATGTTACATCCGTTGCATCTGCGACAAAAGACGTCAACATCAGCTGTGATGCCTACCCAGAAGCACCTACTTCTCAGCAACTGCAGCATGCGCTCTCTTCCCTGATGGCCCACCCTGTGAGCAGAGTCTAGTATCCGTGGTTTCATGGACTCAGGTATTACCAGTTGTTTCATGCTGGATCCATCTGATCCCTTCACTGTCCGGTATAACAACCCATCTGTCACTTCGAGCCGGTTACTCTGATTAAGTAGTTTCCTTGCAGCCAAGGGGATCTTTCGAGCATCTTTTCCTGCAGGTCTGGTGTCATCCTTTACCATCTTCCTAACCATCGCTACCACATCATCAGCTCCCTGGAGATTTATCAATTCCTCACGCGAATAGGTGGGAAATGCTTGAGTGGTTGCTGGTGCTGTGGTTTATTCGGCCGGTACCCTTTCACTGATATCTTTCTGGCTTGTTGCTGCCATCAACCCTATCTCATATGGTATCTGGGTAAACTCTCTGATAACCTCAGCTGTTATGCCACTTATTGCAACATCTGCGTCATCCTCCAGTTCTTCGCCTGCGGTTTCAATAGGAAAACGGGACAAATGATCTGCATTTCCATTGGCTCTCGCTGCCCGATGTCGGATTGTGTAGTTAAACATCGCCATCTGGGCCATCCATCTCTGCTCTATAGCTCCCAGTTTAGCTTTCTCCCAGAAGGCTAGACCCCTAATGTCTGTAAATACCTCTACTTGTGATCCTAGCAGGTAACCTCTGAACTTCTCAGTCATGGCCCACTTAAGACCTAGCAGTTCCAGCCTCATACTGCTTTTTGAGTTTCTTTCAGAGGGTCGAAGTGTGCGACTTGCATATGCCAAGACTTTCTTTGTTCCATCTTGCACTTGCGAAAGAATTGCTCCCAATCCTTCAAATGATGCATCTACCTCCAGGATAAATGGTAGCGAGAAGTTAGGGAACCCTAGTAGCGGTGTGGAGGTTAGTGCCTTTTTCAGTGTCTCAAAGGCTACAGCACACTCTTCTGTCCACAACTCTCCTATGGGTGACTTACTTCGTCTTTTAGTCTGCATGCCTTGATTGAGAGCAGCTACTAAATCATGTAGCGGTTTGGCTATCTTTGCAAAGCCCGGCACAAATCTGCGGTAGTAACTGGCCAATCCCAGGAATGACCGTAGCTCAGTCTGGGAACGTGGTACAGGGGCCTCTTGAACAGCCTTCACCTTGTCTTCCATAGCTCCTATTCCGTCTGCTGATATCGTATGCCCCAAGAATTCAATCGTTGTCCTGAACAGCTTACACTTTCCTCCATTCAACTTTAGCCCTAGCTGGCGTAGCTTAGAGAATACTCTCTCCAGTCGGCTCAAATGGTTAGGGAAGTCAGCAGAGTACACTAAAATGTCATCAAGGTATACTAGTATCAGCTGGAACACTAAATCATGCATACTGCTTTGCATTAATCGTTGGAAGGTGCTGGCAGAGTTGGCTAAGCCCATAGGCATCCTGGTGTATTCATAAAGTCTAAAAGGGGTAGTGAAAGCGGTTTTCTCTTGGTCTTTCTCATCCATTGCTACTTGATAATAACCACTTGCCAGATCAAGTGATGAGAATATCTTTGCTCCTCCTAGCGCATCCAGGTACTCATCCACTCGGGGTAGAGGGTAGGCATCCCTCTTCGTCTTGCTATTGAGTGCCCTGAAGTCTACGCAGAGTCTAAGCCGACCATCCTTCTTCCGGACTAAAACTATTGGGGAGGCCCAAGGACTGCAACTCTCCTTGATTATTTGTTTGTCAAGCAATCCTTGTAGGTGATCCTGTACCTCTCTATAGAAAGCAGGAGGTATTCTCCTGTAAGGCTGCTTAACTGGGGTGTCATCTGTTAATGGGATGGTGTGCATTACCCTGTCTGTGTACCCTACATCTGTCTCATCTGTGGCAAAAAGATCGGCATAGCGTCTCAACAACGCTCTTACTTCCTGCTCTTCAGCCTCACTGCCCTCAAACCCGGTCAGGTCAATTGGGCACATCTCTTGCTCTGGATTCGTTTATGGTGGACTTGCTGACATTTCTACCTCTTGAGCCCCTACGACTCTAAAATATGTGCTATAGTCCACCCCAGCTTCTGTCAGTACTCCTACTTGTGTCCCGGGCGCTAAAAACAAGTCCTCATCTCCCAAATTTATGGCCTGAATATCACAGGACCCACTTCTAAGAACAGTCAATGCATGACTCATAATCAGCCCTCTGTGTTCTAAGTCTCTGTTAGGCTCAAAGAGACAAGTTCTTTCTGACTGGCCTCCTCTCCTGCATTTGACTGTTATGGCCCTGATCGATCGAGCAGGTATGTGGGTTTGCTTTCTCCCAGATACCCATACTTTTATAGAGTCTGATTTCTGCGTCATCCCCTGATCCCTTGGGGGGTCCCATCTTAGTATGTTCTGTATGTTTGGGACTTCCACAAGGACATTAGTACCTATAATCCCTGGTGTTTTCTTCTGGTTTCTAGGTCCTTGTACTTCCTTGACAACATAAACTCCACAGTTTTTCACTACTGTGCACCCAACTTGTATGTCCGCCACTAAGTGACCAATATATGGAATGGTGGCACCATTTGCTGCTGTCAGGCGCACCCATCTACCCTCATCCAAGGGGAGCCCTCCAAACATCTCCCTGAAACATTGCTCTGTGATGGTAGACACCTGTGAACCTGTGTCAAACACACAATTTACCTTTTTCCCTTCCATCAGCACTACTCCTTCAGGCCGACCTCCTACCATCTTGATCCGGTTTTCTTGATGCTCTCCCTTCACGTTTCTTTCTTCAAGCACCTGGGGATTTGGTCCCCTGCTGGTCGACATTTCCTGTGATGGTTGAATCTCTAACCTTCCTTGTGAGTGGCGGTCCTTCTGCCTGCGCTCCACTTTGTGTGATGCCCTAGCCGCAGAGTTACTAAACGGACAGCTCGCCACTAAATGTTGTGCTGACTTGCATTGGAAACATCTTCTAGGTAGAGGACCACATGGACACCTGGCAGCTATATGATCCCCAAAATCAGCGCAGTTATAGCACATGATTCTCCGGGGGCCATTCCATACATGAGGTTTCTTTCTGCTTCTGTACCTGCGACTGTTCCCGTGGCGCCCAGAGATGGTCCTCCTGTTAATGACCCCCACTTGCCGCACCAACATCTCATTCTCCCTACTACCTGGAGAAACAGGCCTTTTCCTTCCATTTACATTCTTCCTCATGCCAACCTGTAATTGTCTGCCACCTCTACCTGTACTGTTTCTATTTGAGTCACAAAGCTCCCCTTCCACAGCCTGACTCCCAGCCACAGAGGGGTCTAGTTTAGTGCCTGTTGTGGGCATTCCCTCTGGACGTGCCCTAAATTTTTGCACCGAAAGCATCGGATGGCCCTCTCCGGCCTTCTATGCCTATCTTGCATTTCAGCCATCTGGCGCTTCAGCTGTGCGACCTCTGCTCTGAGTTGCTCCACTTCGGCGTTTCCTTCATGTGACCTGGGTGCCATTTCTTCGTCGGATGCGGTGACTGTGGCTATCCCAGCTCTTGCTGTTTGACCACTCCCAGTCCATCTCAGAGCATCATCTCTTATGGATACAAATGACACTGCAGGCTGGTGCTGGACCCTGTTCTCCATCATTCTCCGCGTCAAGTCGTCTCTTAGACTGGCAACAAACTGGTCCCTTAGCACCGTTTCATCAAGCTTGACACCATTGGCTTTCTCCTGCGCCCCTGCTGCCTGCTCAAATATCTCATGCAGCCTATGGGCAAACTCACGCACCGATTCCCTTGGCCCTTGGTACGCTGAATAAAATAGCGCCATTAGTTCTTGGGTGCTCCTCGATTCCCCATACACCCTGAGTATGGCCTGAAGCATTGCCTCCGGGTCATTGTCTCTTACCTGTATCCGCAGCTTCCTGCGGACAACTGGGGTCACTGTGGTAAAGTGGGATGATTTAAATAGTTATAGGGGACTTAGTGTAATGACTGAGATCAGCTGTGAAGGTATCTGTATCTAATAAGTGTGGTGTATTACAGATGACCTTACTTGCTACCACATTTATACCTCAGTCAGAATTATTCTGGAATATTGTGATGACTACGTTGAATGTCTAGGGTTAAGAAAATGATGAAGTGTAAGTCACAACAACAACAAACAGATAAACAATTTAATTTATTCCACAACACTTTATAACACTGTGACACTCACATACATATAACACTCTATAAGACTATCTTAAATGAGTCAAGTGTTAAAGTTTTTAAAAAAATATATGTATTAATTCCTTTCAATAATAGATATCCTGATTCAACTACACAGTGAACCAGGAATCACAATCAAATGTAATTACAAGTTGTATGTACACAGTTTATATATATATATGTGATCTTTGTATTGACATATTTTATTATTATTATTCTATGTGTGTAATTTGTGAAGTAGTACTATGCAGTAATACTGGCTTTTCAAGCTAGGTTGTGGTTTTCATCATGACTTCAAGTTCTTAATTATGGTGGAAATCGTATTGGGAAAAGTTCACAGTTCCTGTCAATTGAAACAATTTATTGTCCCTCTTTTGTTAATATAATGTCAATTTTAGAGGGGGCACATAGGATTGAGCTGCTCTGGCCACAGAATCTTATCTGCTGTGATGGCTGCAGGAAACAGTCTCCTCTGCTCGATTGCGTCACTGCGTTCTTGAGACCTCTCACTGGTCGCTATCTTGACCAAGGAGTAAGCTACCAGCCTCTGGATTCAGCAAAACTCAGATCAGGTGCTGCCTCAATAAGT
The DNA here is from genome assembly GCA_024509875.1 of Oreohelix idahoensis. Taxonomy (NCBI): domain Eukaryota; kingdom Metazoa; phylum Mollusca; class Gastropoda; order Stylommatophora; family Oreohelicidae; genus Oreohelix; species Oreohelix idahoensis. Next base: position 24,235 of record JAMPIV010017517.1, on the reverse strand, counting down.
TAAGACCACGGTCCCTGAAACAAGAAGGTTGTACCTCCTACTTCAGAACTAATTTACAATCTATTTCCACACTGAACACAATACATAACAAACACTGAGTTCAGAGCGGTAGGCCAACTGCTAGCTTCATCTGAAACAATTTACACCAGTATTCTTCTCCCTAATGGTTACTACGCCTCTGCAATTTCAGCTGTAAGTCCTTCTATACAATAAGATAGGTGTCAGTGTACTATTTGGCGATCCCATGCAGTTCTACTTCTCTCCGACAAGTTTTGTTCAGGTTGGAGCAATATCTAGGCTTTGCCTCATGTTTGCTACTGAACCACACACATATACAGACATAAATTATCAATTCACATTCAATTTTCATCAAAAAGATATCAAATATGTCAATCTTACCATAATTCATGGAAATAATAAACAAATACGTTGACTGGCGATAAATATGGCACAATTTCGATCTGCCTCTGTCCCAGGCTTTTATTTAGAAAAATATGCACTGGCTCTCAACGCACTGTTTCTTAGTAAGTTTATTTTAAAATGTGGCACTGAACAGACGCTTTTAATTGACTATATTAACGGGTCTAGCCAATAGGACCATGTTTACACAAGCTTTTGAAAAAATGTATCCTTCCTACGTTTCTCCTAACAACCAAAATTAGTATTTGCAGTCCGACTAATCATGTTTAGCCTTACATATCATTCCCGCCAATCAAATAGGATGTAACTTGTTGGCCCATTTTCCGTAAAATGGTGGTTTCAAAACATGCCACTGTGCGATTATGATTTGGTGCTGTCCGACATCCTCACTATTTTCTTTTGGCTATAATTTGATAATTCCTAGACTATTTGCGTAACACTTAACATATTCTTTGTCAGCAAGTCCTAAGGAACCCAAATATATAAGTTTTAAGGGAGCTAAGTGGCTGCGTTCAAAATATGTATTTTCTTCTAGGATAGTCGTGCTGTTGCCACCTCCTCACTTCCAAACTTTAGGGTGTCTGCTGTACTGTCAGGCTTTCAAACGTAAACCAGTATAATGTCATGTTTACTAATAAGCATTAAACAGGTTTTTAAACCTAACCCTCGTAGTTGTAGTGTTTTTTATCACTGTCCATTTGAAAAAAAAGTTAGTGCTTCATGCCTTTCGCGCGGGGAGGGTGGCATTAATTGTATATCGCGAGACGCGTGTTAATGTTGCATGCGTTCCTACTTTCAGCCCTCACTCTCTCTATCCTAATTCCATCTGTCCTTCCGTTTATGTTAACGTAGTGTTTAAAATGAAATTAATGGAAGTATTAATTTAGGTCATTACGCAGTGTGCCTAACTCAAGGTTTTCTTAGAAATACAGTACACGTTTTATTGTTTTGTTGAAACGCGTGTATGCTGCTGTAGGCTTTACTAGTAAACGTGAAAGCGTGAGAATATGCAGACGAAGCAGAAAAAGGGGGGTCTCGAGTACAGTCATTGTGACGGCACTGTTCTTTACCATTCTTCTTTCCCTTTTATTGAATTTATGTGTTAGGCTTTACATTTACCTTTTAATTTATATATGTGGATTTAGAATGTTTCACGACAGTCACACTGTCGAGGATCACATCGGCTTGGTCCTCCTTACTCATGTAGCCGGACCTCCACGCAGCTCTAACCACCCTTGCATAGTCCTCCGCATTTGGCCCTGTGCGTTCTCCAAAAGTTCTCACTTTCTTGTGGGTGGGCACCATTATGCACCGCATGTGTTCTGGCTGGGGCAGTGGTCCTGCTACTGATCCCTCACTTTGCACCACTGATGCACCGACCACTTGTGTTGGATCTACATCCTCGTGTTCCCCTCTTCTCGTAGCACGTGTGTTCCTTGCGGCCATCTATCTGCAAGACCGCACTGCTGGGTGTTTATAATATTTGTTCGTTTGCTGTTTGCTCAGTGTCACTGTCTGCCTGATCCTGCCGACGGCGCCAATTGTGATAGGGTGGGCGAGATGGTGATGATGATATTGTGATATTTGATCACTCTCTTTTCACACTCGCAACAGACCCGATTCAACAATAAAACTCTTGATTCTAGAGGCAGGGGCTGTATTTATTTTTACAACCCATTCAGTGACTAAGAGCACACTGAAGCTGACATTAAACAAATAAACCAGCAAACCAAACACTAAACAAACAAACACCCAGCTAGTTCTCAGTTCCTAATCGTGCTCTGGTCCATCTGCTACCTACACTGGTCACCTCGTCTCGTTTGTTCTCTCGTCTGGGCTGATATTAGGAAAGGCCGCTGCTGGCTACCGCACGCTTTATATAGGCACTAGGCTAATCACTCAACTTACTGCGCGCTAGGAGTATTAATTTGGCCACATAAATAACACTCGCGATATTTGCTTTATTAGGCACGAAAACACAGATAAAACCTACCGCTATTAAATATAACACACGACTATCAAATATAAGACACCACAACTAATTCTTAGGCTTTATTATGGCTTAGACTAATATATCTTCTTGAAGACTTTTCACATCCCAGAATGGTGCGCGCACATAGAAAATATATGGGCGATAAATATGCCCTGTTTGAAGGGGGAAGCTGGGGTGTCTTTACGGGAAGGGGGAAGCCGGGTGTCTTTACTTGACGGGGGAAGCTGGGTATCTTTCCCACCCCATCATATCTTTATACATACACAAGTAGACTATACTACATAACAACGAAATGGAACATACTGTTTTGCATCATATGAATTGTGCCAGTGCACTGTGCAGAGCCTGTGGCAAGAGAGCATTAACTTCCAAAACAAAACTTTCAAATCAGAAAGCACTGAACTGTTCTAATTACGTTAATGATCTGTTCTTTGTGTTTGGAATTAACGTATCAGATGATAAACCCACAGAGCATTCGACTATATTTTGTAAGAAGTGTTACTTACGAATACAAAACTCAAAAAGGAGGTATAATGAGAAGTCTCTTGAAACAGCCAAGTTACTATCGGAAAACAGTCAGCACATCTGGAAAGACTATGACCATAATTTAACTATAAGTGAATGTCAACTGTGCAATTATGTTGCAAAGACATCTTTTGGTGTTTTAAAAACAAAAAGCTGCTCTATCCCCTGTGATGTTCTTTCTGACCCCTCCATGTCTAGTCAGTCAGTTAGCTGTAGTCAGTCAGTTAGTTGTAGTCAGTCAGCTGTAGTCAGTCAGTTAGCTGTAGTCAGTCAGTTAGCTGTAGTCAGGATAGCTCTGTACAGCAGGAGGTTGATGTGCCTGCTCACACTAGTGATGATATTGTTCAGCTGGAGGTTGATGAGTCATCTCACATTAAAGGCGATACCATTATTCATTTGGAGGTGGATAACACTACTCACCCTAGCATGCCAGTTTTTGTTGCCACATCTACACCTACCAAGTCAGTTATACATACGACAAGTACATCCACCTCGCCTGTCTTCAAAAGCGACATCACAGTACAACAGTTACTTGCTAAGCCACCTTCACAACCACTAACACAAGAGGAAGAAACCCTATTCACATCCATTGTTAGAAAAAAAAACTAGAAACAGCAAAAAGTAATATCATAAAATGCAAAACCAGAGGACAGCCTATTGTACTACAACAACTAATTAAACATAGAAGAGAAACATCAGTCACCAGAACGCCAACAAAACGTAAGCGATCTCAATTTCTCCACACTGTTAGAAAACATATTGCTGGAACATCAACTGATTCACTAGACCTGCAGCTGGCACATGAACTACAACGCTGTTCAGAAACGTCACGTCAGGAATTTTGCAGGAAAGCAGGCATTGAAAGTAGAGTTAGAATATCCAAAGAATTAGCAATAGCCACGAAGGAAACAGTAGGTCTTACGTGGGCACAGGAGAGAAAACAGAGAAGATTATTGAAACATGTTGGTGTTGACATGGAGCATGAATGGGCAGAAAGAAAATGGACAAGAGAGATTACGCGTGAATGGGGGGGGGGGGGGAATGTGGAAATGAAAGAGTTTGTGGGGGATAATGGACAAATGCTAGAGACACCATTTGCATGTATCAAAGATTTATGTGGCTTTCTTCGTGGGCTTCTTAAAGATTACAAGAGGGCGGGCTTATTAACGTGGCATAAGGGTTCCATTCCAGAAAATGAAGTATGGCTGAAGATTGGGGGTGATCATCGAAAGGGAAGCATCAAAGTTACAATGCAGGTAATAAATTTAGAGAAACCAAATTCGAAATCTAATACCATCCTTTTATCAATGGCTAGAGTCAGAGATACATATGATAATTTAGAAATATTTATGAATGGCATGAAAGCTCAGATAGAGTCACTAAAAGATTTAGAGTGGGAAGGTAAAAAAGTTGTTGTTTTCTTATTCGGGGATTATGACTTTTTGATGAAAATGTTTGGTTTGTCTGGAGCTCAAGGAACATACCCATGTCTGTGGTGTCTCCAGCAAAACAAGGAAATAAAGACATCCAGAGAGCATACATCTTGCAAACCAAGAAGTTTGGTCATGTTGATAAGAGATTACAATAGATATATGAAATATGGGAAAGGGAATAAAAGGCAAGTGGCACGTTACCATAATTGTTTACACAAACCAATGTTAGAGATTGAAATTGAAAATGTAGCACCTTCGTACCTTCATATTTTATTAGGCATTGTTTTGAAACACCACAGACTTCTAGAACAGGTAGCCGATACAATAGATGTAAAGATATTTGGGAATCCGCAAGAGATACATGCAAACGTTAGTACTATTAAGAACTTGAAGAGATTTGGTAGGATTTGGGGCTAGAGCAAATTATGGCAGTTGTTGCGTAAGAGTGACAGAATTAACAGAGTGTGGAAATCATTTAATAGATGTATTTATTAAATACACCTATTTATCTATTAAGTTGAACATTTCGTTATACTCATGACCATACTAATTTTTACATGACCATCGTGATGTATGATTGAGATAATTGTTAGCTCTCATGTTTTGGGGACAATTGGGTGTGTTATTTTAAGGGAATAAATGTGGACTTGCAATTTACTGTTTCAATAATTAATGTTTGACGCATGAAACCAAAACAAAACTTTGATATCCATTTTCTGCAGATTTTCTACTTTTGATTTCTGTAATTTGTTATGCATGTTGATTGTGACCGATTTAGTGTAAACTGCATTAGAAACAAACCATAACAAAATATAAAAAAACGTAAATTTAACACTATTTCAGACTATTATATCTTCTGTTCTAATTGTGATAAAATGTTTGTTCTTGTTTTAAAATTTACTCTAACATTTCTAGTCTAGCTTTACGCCAAATTAAAGCCGGTATTTATAATAATAAAGTAACCTAAAAGCATTAATTAAGCCCTATCAAAAGTAAACATCGCCACATGTTTTTCCCATTAGGAAGTTGACCACGTGATCTCTGTCAATATAGCTATAAATAGCACGATCGGGAAAAAAGGGAAACAACTAAAAGATCGCTGGCAAACAGCCGTGAATACACATTTATTACACATAAGGGAGGGAAACCCGAGGCCTGTAAACAGCAAACCAACATGAAACAAATATAAAGGTATGTTATCAGGCACTCGCAGGAAATAAAGAAGTAGAACACCAGACAACAGAAAAACAACAGACATGAGTGGCTTACCCAGGATTTGAACACTGGACCTTCCGTGCGACAACCCCGCCTAGCCATGCAAGCGAATCACACTATCCGCCCTGCCATCTACGCATCATCAAAAAATGATGTTTCAATGGCAGGTCAACAGTGCGAACCACAATACATGACATCAGAAGTCCACCATGGGCAGTTCAGCCTATTAATGACGCAATCATTCTGTTGTCAGTTCGTTCTAAGAGGTTAAGTGGTGCGCATATGGCAGTAGTAGGGAATGGCGGAAACGAGGCGTTTTCAGGCGGTGCGCAGGCGGCGCGTGACTTTTTATATAAGGAAAATCAGGCGGCGCACAGGCGGCGCGTGACTTTTATATAGCGCATTCAGGCGGCGCAAGATGGCGGACTTGAGCTAACAAGGCGAGGTTATTTTTAGAGGTATTTTTAGATAACAAGAAGAGGAGGGACAAGATGGCGGACTTGAGATAACAAGAAGAGGTATTTTTAGACTTTTAGATAACAAGAAGAGGATTTTTAGGCAAGATGGCGGACTTGAGATAACAAGAAGAGGGGTATATTTTTTTATATAAGGAAAATGTTGTAAGATGGTGGTTTTTATATAGTAATATATTGTTGTTATTAGTATAGCCAACTTAGGTAGTGGCTGTGTTAGACAAACAAGAAGAGGATAATAGTTAGACTTTTAGACAATAGGAAGACGATAGTTAGACGATAGTTAGACGATATATATTTACATAACAAGAAGACGATATTTATTGACATATATATTTAGATATAGACAAACAGTTATATTACAACAGTTAGACAAACAGTTATACAAACAGTTAGACAAACAGTTATACAAACAGTTAGACGAACATTTAGACAAACAATTAGACGATATAGGTAACAAAAAAGCGTTTTAGTTAATATAGTTTTATTTTATATTCAATAGTGTTTTTGTATTATCAAACAGGAGTATGGTAATATATATAGTATTTTTTAACGTAATACATTGTACAGTAATTTTTTAGCAAATGAATATACAATTATATATGAAAGACAGTTTGTATTTTTTAACGTGATCAAACATTGATAAATAATACATAGTGATATGTACAATAATACATATTTATATAGGAAGGATGTATGTATATCACAGTTTGTTTTTAATACAATATCATAGCTACAGGCCAGACCTTGAGGGGAGTCGTCACATTGTCGTCACGTCGTAAGAAATACAGGTGTTGTATGTACAGACAGTTTAAATGTTGAGGGGTGATGTGGTGACGTTGTCGGGATGTACCTGTCGCTTTATGTAAAAGTAAGATAGGGTGTTGCGGTGTTGTTCATATGTGTAGATGGAGGATTTGTGTGCACGGAACCCGATATTTTTCCCACCCTGTGCCTGTTGTGTGTTGAGGACGTCTAAGAAAGTGTGTTTGTCTACTTTGTTGTGGTGTTTGTTCAAGCCTTTGGTGGTGGTTTTGTCATAGTCGCCAAAACAGTGATATGTCTTGCTACAGAGGGAAACCATCCCTCTGCCTTCGTACTCTAATTTAAAAAGGCCCGGTGTCCGTTTGTCGAATAAGGTTTGTTCGCGGCATTTTTGACAAAGGGCGCGCGTTTTACCCTCGGTAGCGACGAAAACGGGTCTATGGTCGGGACATACTTCGGCAGGGAACCACTGATGGTAGGAGCTATAAAATTCCTGTCGCAAAGCGGGCTTAACAACGTCCGCTAAGTTATTCGCGCTAAGGGCCAAGTAAAGGCTGTCTGTGTCCGTCTCGCACAACTGAAAGTCTGACCTATCTACAGATTTATCTAGACAGTCGTAATAAAACATGCGTAATTTAGCGTATTGGTACACGAAAAATCCTATCTGAACGGGGAGGTCCCAACATATAGTCTGTTTAAGTTTCTCTACTTCGAAAAGGTCCACAGCGGGCACACAAATTGTTCTTCACCGCTGCAGTGGTGGTCCCCGCTGTGGAAAGACATTTAACCGCCCTGACATGTTAACACGACACATAAAAACAGTACACGCAACATTGCTATTGGATTGTGCCCTGTGTGAAAAAAATTCACCCGGGGTGATAATCTACGAACCCACATAAAACAACAACACCCCACCCCTAACCAACTTTCGACACAGAACCCACCAGGCGCCGAATCATCAACGGCGCACCAACAGACATCACCAGCAGACACCACACCAGACTCATCATCATCAGGCACAAAGACATCACCTGCTGCAGCAGGCACCACAAGAACTACTACACTACCAGCAGCGACTTCAAGTCCCATCCCAACCTCCTCCTCTTTAAATGCTGCAGGTCAGACCAAAAAATGCCTTATGACCAATACCCACCAAACCCATATAAAAAAAACCCGTCTGCCCACTGAAGAAGACTCTTTAGAAGACCTACAGGATGACATAAAACAAATATACATTGACAACTGGGACGCAATCAAAACACACGCAAATAAACATAAATATTTATCAACATTCACTTTTTTCCACAGACCAACAGAAAATATGGACTGGGACCGTCTCTTGCTCCCTGTCTTCACACAACAGACAAAAAGATTCAAAATAAACTACAGTTTCCACATTATCTTACGCCACAGAGAGACAGGCGATCTAAGATTTTTTCACGCTTCCCATAACAATACAGTCGTCTTAGATCAGCCACACTTAGTCAACAACATTACAGATTTCAAAGCTTTTCTCTCACAATTACACGATAGCGATATTGTCACACAAGCACAGTTAAACAGACCAAACACAAAATATTTTGTCGAAGCCATCCCAGCGACTTCTTTCTATCTGTACCATATCCAAGACTTTCCTATCGGCTGCTGCATACAAGACATTCCCTCTTTGATCACGGACAGTAACCACATCCATACACTACAACAGGACTCAAACTTACAACCATACAGTGATAACTTTTGATTTTTTAGATGTCTAGCCGTTTTTAGGGGTGGTGCCGTTAAAGATGTTAGAAAATCGACGCGCCGGCTAGTCGAACAGTGGCAAACACAGCAGGGACTTATGTCCCTCATCGATTTCCCCGGGGTTAGTTTAATCGATATGCCCCAATTAGAGATATGTTTTAACGTAAATATTGACGTTTTTGAATTTGACGACGAGGAAAACCTGACCCCCACACTTAGAGGTAGCGACACTTTTCCAGATACGTTGCGTCTTTTAATGTTTAAGAACCACTTTATGTACATAACAGATATCGATAGGTGTTGCTGTCATTTTTGACGGAGTCATCTGTCAAGTTATTTGCTTATGTTTTTATCATAAGAATAATTGTGTCTTTACCTGCGATGTCAGGTTGATTAAGGGTTGTCTTCCCTTGTTTATTCATTCATTGTGTTTGACCTTTAGGGTCAAAGGTAGACAGTTCTGGCGTACGCCCATAGGCAGGGTTTTTTAAGCGGGAGTGGAGTTAGACTTCCAGCAAGCCGTGAAGTGTCCTGGGTTTTCTGAAGGGACCAAGGGTCCATTGTGTTTTTCGGGGAGAATCTTCGAAGTGACTGCGATGGCAGTTTTCCCCAGTGAATCTCTGTGCGTTGGAATGACAGCAGAGTTCCTTATTATGTTCTGTGGATTCGGTTACAGGTAATACCGACTTTTTCCATTACTATGCTTTCGGTGGCAGAATATGTTAGAAGATTGCCTAGTCTGTGAACTGCAGCTCACCGATCCTCCATTTCAGAACTTATATTTTGTGCTCGAGGTAGCCATCCAAGACTATTAGTCTTTATATTGTGCAGAAATCCAGTGACGAAGATATATTGTGGGAACCGCAGATTGGCGGTATTTATGTCTACAATAAGCATTACTGCAGGGTTGATGGTAACCTGCTTATCAGAAGTACACAGCTGACGTCAGAACGAGGACTGTGTTTTCGGCTAATGTACTACAGCCTAATACAGTGCAATTGGCGGGGAATGCCAAGTTGCACCTATGTGTCAAAATGATTAAGGTATCTGACGCGTTTAGTCAGTGATACCAGGGCGACGCCACGAACTGTCATTATTGAAGAACATTGTATTGACCATGCACGAATATTCAAATGTTTACCAGCTTGTTGAATGCCTAATGTATACCTATCGATTTCCGGTCAGCATGACCTTGTTACACTGACTTACCATGTGTGTTCTCGTCAATAAATGTTTTGAAACGTGCCTGCAGTGTCCAAGCATCCTTGACTACTGCATGTGAGTGTATGGGTTGCAGGGTCTACATATATACGAGCCTAAACACATTCGCGCCTTCATTCGCACCCACACTCAGTTCATCATACGCTCGCACTACACACCTAACAACATGTATACTGTCTTGGGCCAGTGATCACCCCAACAAGAGAAAAAGACAGTTACATTTTTGGTGGACCAGATCTGTGGGTTTAAAAAGAACAGAGCGAGCAATTAACATTATTGGTGACATTAATGGATCAAGAAATTTACATTTCTGGTTGACCAGCTGATGGGGCTATATAAATCATCCTATACAGCACTCCAGCCTTAAACAGACACCCCACCAGGCTATTTACAGTTGCTGTTACATGTATGATGTCTCCAGTGTTGTCCAGAAATTTACAAGAAGGACAAGTACACATTACATTTCTGATCTGTGGGTCTAAGCTACACACTGGACAGCTGTAACACACATCGCTAATTCTACACTTGCAAGTTTTGGCTACAACAGGACAGAAATAGGTCATCAACTGTTGACCCAGATAAACAGTGCTAGCATTTATGTTATAATGCTGCTTGAACAACAACAGGACAAATACTGAAGTTGGCATCGAGGCGTTTGCTACGTGGACCATAGCTGCATAGAAGGCGAGTTCCTATTGTGAACAGTACTGCTGGTTGTTACACGTTGCAGTCAACAACAGACTTTTCTATGTCCGAGCATTCAAGTTACATTGTTCGAGGTCAAGTGTTTGTAAACAGTACGTGGAAATTGTAAACATTCAATGTGCAAGTCCTAAGTCGAGAAGGTCATAGTAACTTTTGTTCGTGAATACCACTTTATGCTACAGTGGATTTGACATTCAGTGCGCGCTTGACATTTTGTTTCTGTGTTCGCAAGGAGCAAGAAATTTACTTTTTTTTCAGCTGTGACTGAACTTGTTCTGCAACACATTGAAATACTGATTGCTATATATATGTTTATGTTACTTCTACTGGTTTTGTGTATTTTTCTTGTGTTTTCTGCGGGTTTTCGGTTGGTGGGTCTTACAGTAAATATGCCACTTAATCGAGGGTTACTGTAAGCGTTCTGTAGGGATTGCAATTTTCTTAATTGAAATTTGCTAGCGACTTTTGTTGCTATTTTTTTTTTTTAGCTGTGACGACATGAGTTAGTGTTGTTTTCGTTATTTTTCCGTTCTTTGATTTTCGATTAGTTTTGTTTGTATCTGTTCTTCTCTCATTCCTTCCGTTTATTTCTTTACACCTTTTCGTTTATAACAGTGTTGCCATTTGTCTTGTTTATTTTTTCGCGGTCATCATTACACATTTGTGTAACATTTTCTTTACTTTTTGCTGTATTGTTTATTTGACTTCTGCGAACGTTTTCGGTCATTGTTCTGTATCTTTGTCTTTGTATTTTTGATTGTACTACATTATTGTCATACACAGTCTACATACATATACTTGGTCATGTATTATTATTATTATTGATAAGGTACACTCTTCATATAGAGATTGTTAATAAAATATTATTATATAAGATATTTATACAAGTTCTTTGATAAAAGACTTGTTATCCACAAAGATTGAGACAAGGTGAAATACATATTCAAGTTCTTTATAAAAAAGACTTGTGCCCATAGTGAGTGGGATATAAATGAATTATTTTCCACGGGTACTCAAGTGATTTTTTGTTACATTATAAACAAGAGGACCATACAAGGTCTTTGTCTAAGACTAAGAGAGTGAAATAAAGTGAAGTGAGTATACAAGTCTAGCATTTCAGACTTGTCTCCCATTGAAGTGGGATAAGGTAATTGTTGAATTTTTCAGGTTACTGATCTCTTTAGACAGAATGTGTAATTTGGATTTCTTCATCCAGCAAGGGTTGACCCTTGGTAAGTCTGGTAAAGAATTGGAAGAATATTCATCTGCTCAATTCGCCATTGCATTAAAGTCAGAAGAAAAGAAACAAAAAGAGGAAATTAAATTCAAAGCAGAAGCTGAACAAAGGAGAGCAGAAGCTGAACTAAAGAAGCTAGAAGCTGAGAATAGAAGATTAGAACTTGAAGAAAAAAAGTATCAAAGAGAAGCTACTGCTGAGGAGAAAAATCTTCAAGCTGCTGCTGATGAAAGAAAATTCCAGATGGAAATGGAAGACAAAAAACTTCAAGCTGCTGTAGAGGAGAAAAAAATTCAAGCTCAAGCTGCTGCAGAGGAGAGAAAACTTCAAGCTGCTGCAGAGGAGAGAAAACTTCAAGCTGCTGCTGAGGCTGAAATTAGAAAAATGGAACATGAGGAAAGAAAACAGAAGATGGAACTTGATGAAAGACTCGCAACTTTGGAGTTAGAGAAATTGAAATTGGCGAGTACGGGTGCTCAGCAAACAACTTCGAGTACGACAAAGGAGTTTGTTAATAGGATTAAATTGCCTCATTTCAATCCTTTAAAGGATGACGTAGCAGATTATCTAGATAGATTCCAATTTTTATGCGATACGCATAACATAAAAAAAGGAAAAATATGTTGAACAACTGATGGAATTTTTTACAGGTGACACAGTGACTACTCTTATAACAATAGACGAACATGACAGGACTAATTATGATGTTGTCAGAGCAGCATTGCTAAAAAAATACCAACTAAAAGAAGAAGACTATCGTCTTCGTTTTAGGACAATGTTGCCAGAAAATGGAGTAGATTTCTCTGATTTTGTTACAAAAATACGTCGTACATTTACACGATGGGTTGAGTTGTCTCAGACTGAGAGAACATATGAAGGTCTAATGGACTTATTATTGCGAGATAAGGTTTTGTCATCTGTTAATGATTCTTTTCTTGCATTCCTTCATGAGCGTAAGCCTAAAAACTTAAAAGATATGGAGGAATACTGTTGTCAGTATGCCACCGCGCATCCCCATGCTACAGTTAGCAATTCTAAAGTGAAAGAAGGGTTGCCAGCTGCTTCGGCAACACCATATGGCCCTAATTTCAAAAAAAAATTTCAGGGTGCTCAACAAAACTGGAATAGGGGAAGTAATCAGAATTACACTCAGAAGCGGAGTAATCCAACACATGATGGTTCTTCGTCTATGAATTGGAGACAAGATGGTAGTTCTCGTAATTTTAGTGGTAATAATTTGAGACACTTTCGCAAAGGCTATCCAAATAATAACTATTCGAACTTTCGAGGTAATCATTCTCGACGTCAAGATTATGACGATGGTGAATTTAGAAACCGGGATTCAAACCGGAATGATGATTACAATAGGCAATATGATAACAATTACAGGGGAAATGATGGTCGAAATAATTACAGGGGAAATGATAATCGAGGCAGACCTAGATTTAACAAAAAAAGACCTTTCCAACAGGCAAACTCTGCACAACAAGAGTTTGATGGAGCCTGTAATACAGTAAATGATAGTGGTAACTCTAGGGCTATCACTGGTTGTGCTTTCGATTTTGGGAGAGCAACTGAATGCCCCCAATGCTTAACATTGTTCGACTCATCGACTGTATCTACTCTAAGTTGTGGTCACCCTCTTCCTGCTCTACCTGCTTGTTACGGTGTTATTTTAAATGATGGCGTCTGCTGGGGTTTACCCATGCGCAACGTTTAGGGGTCATTAATATTTATAGAATATGTCGATATTTTACGGTATAGTGAACGCGAAATATATGCGGAGAGTATGACGCATTCGCGTTGGGAAGGTCACGCCGGGTGACTTGGTTACAGGGCCTTTGTTACGCTATCCGTCAAGCAAGAAGGTCGTGTCTTGTATTTCTTCCAAGGAAATAAGGCTGAGTATATAGCCTATATTTTATAGATGAATCGATGTAGACTTCAGGGTCAGTTCGGAAATTAATCTAAGCATGAGATTAATTAAATTAAACTAATAATGGAAGAAGAATCGTATTATGATTCAATTTGTAGATGTCAAGAACTCATGTGCTCATTTCTGGCTGTTGACTATAACAGCGCACGTATATAGCCACGATGTTCTTCTGACACATTGTTTTGACACGGACGGATACATACTGATATTATTTGGAATTCAAGTGTTACGCTGAATTGTACATGAAACCTTTGTGAATGTCGATTATCGTTTTGTATGAATCTTAATACATGTGGACTCTAAGCAGAAGGCTTGATCCTTTATTTACGTTTCGGGTTCGGTTCTACAACTGTTGGTGTTTACCTTTGTCAGCACGATAACTCTCCCACAAGGGAAATCAAATACTATAGACTATGCAAATCAGAACGTCGAAGGGATGTTCTGATGCCCAGAGCTAACCAGTCTAACCAACATTGCTATGTCTACAGAGTGACTTTATTATTCAATAATAATACCATAACGAAGGAAACGCAACACCAACCACACCACCACCATGGCTCTCAGGATGCCGATATTCATTCTGAATGTTCCTAAGGCTGTGAATTAATAGCACCTCGCGAAGAAAGCGTCGAATTATCGTTATCGGTGATCGGTTCGTTCGGACTTGCATTAATTCACTTTGCATGTTAGGTGTATAGTCATGTTATAACTGTTGTTTTCTGATGTATTTGGTTCTTATTTTTATTCATTTACAGTCCTATGTTCGTAATCTATCTTGTTATTCTGATCTAGCTATCTTTAATTTCATTTCAATGTATTGTATTAACGTCAAATGAGTCCCGTGACGTCATCATTCTTAGTGCCAAATATGTTCGTTTCCTTCAGTTAACCTTCACCCTTCTACATTTCCTGTTACTAAACTTGGTTTTATAATATCATTTATTTTTGTGAAAATGTCACTTTGGTATTGTGCTACTGTTCTGTACTCCTTGGTTAACACATTGTATTGTTTGTATTCATTTCATCCTTCTATAATTTAATATTAATGCCATAATTTCTTCATTAATAATAGTGTAGATGAATATGATTAAATTTGTATCAGCTTTAATGAGGAATTAGGGACTTTGCACATATTTGCAGTAGTGGTCCTAGAAATGGGCAATGCACTTTATGCCTCATGATTAAGGCATAATATCTAATGATTAATTATTAAAACTTTATAACATATTAATACATATTTAATATAAATTAGTACACTTTCTCAGTACTATATTGTGAACTTATTGACAATTAAGACTAATTATTTGGGGATAATACATATAATTATTAAATATTAATATTAAGCGCTTGATATAATTTCAGCAGCTTATATAACTAACTATCATAACTATTTATGATAGATATCAGTGAGTATATATATAATATTTTTACAAAATATTATAGATTGTGGAACTTATACATAACAATACAGTAATATTACAATTTCTTTTAATAATTATTCATTCGTTGAGTAATTATAATTATCGACATAGATTATATTGTTGATTACAATACATAAGTAATTGAATACTTAAATAATTAAACTCCAAGAATGCTTACCTTGGATCATTTCATTAAAATTGGAAAAGATTGTAATAAAAAGGGAGAGGCACTTGTGGAACTTATACATAACAATACAGTAATATTACAATTTCTTATAATAATTATTCATTCGTTGAGTAATTATAATTATCGACATAGATTATATTGTTGATTACAATACATAAGTAATTGAATACTTAAATAATTAAACTCCAAGAATGCTTACCTTGGATCATTTCATTAAAATTGGAAAAGATTGTAATAAAAAGGGAGAGGCACTTGTGGAACTTATACATAACAATACAGTAATATTACAATTTCTTATAATAATTATTCATTCGTTGAGTAATTATAATTATCGACATAGATTATATTGTTGATTACAATACATAAGTAATTGAATACTTAAATAATTAAACTCCAAGAATGCTTACCTTGGATCATTTCATTAAAATTGGAAAAGATTGTAATAAAAAGGGAGAGGCCGTAAAACTTGATATTTTGATCACCATAGTTTATTTCGAAATGTCCTTATTTAGGTAGGAAGTCCAACTGAATAGTTGTATATTCTGACTTGATATCAATACCGTTCATTGCAAATGTAATGCTTGACTAGTCAGAAAATTTTTTTGAAATTGTAGTATTCATTCAGAATCCGTTGGATGTCTGGACAACGTGTCGGCTATGACGTTTTCAGTTCCAGGTATCGACTGTATTTCGAATTCGTAGGGTTGCAACGTAATAGCAAATCGTGCAAGTTTAGCACTTTTATGGTTTGAGCGACGTAATGCTGCCACTGATTTCTGATCAGTCTGGATCAGAAATGGAGATCCCAATAAAAACTTTTCCAACTTGGTAATTGCCCAGATTACGGAGAGCAATTCTCGATCCACAGTGGAATATTTCATCTCCGGAGGTTTCAGTTTGCGTGAGATATACATTACGGGGTGAAGGACATCATCATGATATTGCAGTAGACATGCCCCGAGTCCGTAATTACTCGCATCTGTACGTAGAACAAACTTTTTAGAAGCATCTGGTAATCTTAAAACAGGTGGGCATGAAAATATTTTTAAGATAGCGCGAAAAGTTTTGTCACATTCGTCGGTCCAATTTATCCTTAAAGGCATGTTCTTCTTTAGTAACGAAGACAGGACAGCCGTGATGGATGATAGGTGAGTTACAAATCTGCTATAGTATTGGATTAAACCTAACAGACTCCTAACCTGTTTCTTCGTTTGAGGAACAGATAAATTTAATATTTTAGAAACTGTACTGGGAATTGTTTGGATACGTCCCGATACAATAATGTGCCCCAGGAATGTTATCTCATTACACGCTATTTGAATTTTAGTTGGTTTAGCGGTTAAATGGTTATCCCGCAATATTTCCAAAACTGATTTAAGACCCAAAAAATGTTCCTCAAATGATGAACTAAACAAACATATGTCGTCAATATAGGTAATTATGTCTGATCTACCTGCTAAAATTTTTCGCATCATGCGAATAAAGGTAGCTGGAGCATTCATTAGCCCAAAAGGCATCACGTTCCACTGGTAAAGACCTCGTGGAGTTGAGAATGCTGTGTAGTATTTGGCTCTTTCGGTTAGTGGAATCTGCCAATAACCTTTAGTTAAGTCAATTTTAGTGAAAAGTGTAGCATTGGATAGACGAGGAAGTAAATCGTCAAGGATAGGATGTGGTTCGCTATCCGGTACTGTCTGCGCATTAAGTTTCCTATAGTCAACACATAAACGTATGTTGTTGTCCTTTTTCCGGACAATGACTAAAGGAGAAGAAAATGGAGATGTACTAGTCTCAATAATACCTAATGATATCATCTGTTCGAGTTCCTGAGATGTCTTACTCAGAAAATGTAGAGGTACAGAATAAGGATGAACACGAATTGGTGTATCATCGTTCAGAATAATATCGTGACTAATTACAGATGTGCAACCCGGTACATCAGTTAACACATCTGGGAAAGATTGTAGAAGATTAGCAACGCGTTGATGCTGTTGCGGTGTAATCGTAGAAGAAATGGTCACATCACGCCAAGATTCAGTAGATTGGACAGTAAGTACAGGTAGAGGCATCTGCACTTCAGGAAAAGAAGATTCTTCCTCCTGTATAACAGATAGATTAGAATAATGACAAGTAGATACAGTATTGTCATCTAATTCATGAAAAATTGACTGTAAGTGTATAGGACGTGTATGAAATTGCTTGAGCATATTAATATGGAATATCTTTCTGTGTCCCTTGATATCTAAGACGTAATCAACGTCTAAAATTTTATCAGTAACCTTATAAGGAACAGTAAGGAAAAGAAATGATGAATGACTATGCTGAGTCATCAATGATATGAGACAATTGTATTACCATAGCATGTTATCTGCGTGACGCAGCATTAGGTACTAATTGTAATCGTAGACAATGATGGTTAAAGTAAGCACCATTATCATGCTCGATGACCATTCGAGCATCTCTATTGTTACGAAATGTAACTATAGCTTCACCATACCTGTCATTGGTAGGTGACAACAACCGTACAAACATAACGTCTGCCGTGTCATTAAAGAAATTGCTAAGTGCCTGCCATCTGGTACCTTGTGGCAGATTGCGCACTAACACGGTGCGAGAATATGCACCCTTCCCAATGTAAGTGGGATCAGTGTCACTAACGTGATAAATAGTTCTTCTATTTAATCTTTTGGATATGGTAGTCTTATGAGATGATGTCTCATAATGATTGACATATTTATTTGTCCTAATTTTATTAGTTAAGTTCATAAGAACTTCACCATCATTACCCTTGTTCGGGACATCCCTTCTTTTCCCATTTCCAACAATTTTATTAAGATCACTGTTAATATGATCCTGTCGCCAACATCTATCTTCCGACTTGGCGGCATTCTCTTGAGAAAAGGTATATCTGCCTCGAAATGATTTTCTAATCTTCCTAGGATGGACTGGTAGTTTAGTATACTTTTTATCCTGTAGGAGAGTCTTATCCTTCTCCTTATCGATTTCCAGAATGGTACTGAGACTGAAATTGGAGAAAACTGTGCCACATGTATTTATTTTGTTGGCCCGTAATGTAGCTGTTGCAATGACAGCGTTAGCATTGCAATAAGATTGCACATTATTTAATTCCCATTCCTCAATTTCCTGTGGGGAACAAATCCTTACTACCATGGATGCGTCCCAACATCAGATCTGCAATTGGATTCTGAAGCATGCATACTTTAACTTGTCCTGAAAAGAAAGGTGTATTAACATGGACAAGAGCTGTGGGGTAAAACTCAATAGTTCCCCCAAAAGTCATGCAACGGACATATTCCCCCGTTGCACAGCTAGGATGTACTAGCGACTGTCGCACTCCAATGGTTGTGGACCCCGAGTCTCTCAATACAGAAACTACAGAACCATTTACTATCCCTCTGTTAAAAATCAGAGAGCCTGTTCCATCATTGGCTGCAAGACCTACTTCTGGTGTAATGTGTCCGCAGTTTAGCACTGTCTCCTTTGCCTTCTGAAAAATAAGATTGCATTGTGGGCAACTATTTGCCACGTTATAATTTATAGCAAAGCATGCAGCAGAAGAATTCATTGTATTATCGTTAGGTGGAACCTGAACCTTAGGGGTGATATCATTTGTCACTGCTGCCCCGGTATTATGGTTATAATGTGAAGATCCACGAGAATGAGAACGATTACGAGAATAATTAGTTGAATTATCTCGTTGTCGTCTATTATAATTGTTATCTCGATGTCTCGAGTTATAATTATCGCTATTGTTCCAATTGTTACCATTATTATATTGATATGACCGATTATAACTTGAGTTACGTGGATTACTGTTGTATCTTGACTGAGGTGAATAATTTCTGGTTTGTTGTCTTCCTCTATTAAAGTTATTGTTAAAGTTATTCTGTCCCTTATGAAAATTAAAGTCATAGTTTCCTTTGAACCTACCTCTGTCCACACTGTGTGTTCTAGGTTTGTTATGATTATGATATGCCATATTGGAGGCTACATGAAGTGGTTCTCTTATCAACGAGCCAGAAATATTAGCATTCGGATGAGCTGTGCAGTAATTTAAAGAAATGTTTTCTAACTCATCAATAGATTCTGGTTTTCTTTCTTGTAGATAAGCAAAGAATGGTGGACTGACAGAAGATAATACTTTATCCCTTAATAATAAATCAACTAATTTGTCGTAAGATTTGTTGACACCTGCCAGTTCAACCCATCTGTTAAAAGTATTGCGTATGTTAGCAATAAAACCTGTGAAATCTTTATTGTTATCTGGCAACAAACTTTTAAAACGTAATCTACATGCCTCTTCGTTCAAGTGGAAACGACGTAATAACAACGTCTTAATGGCCTCATAATCTGTGGCTAATGTAGGATCAATGTTTTGTGCTGCACTTGCAGGTTCGCCATCCAGAAATTCCTTAAGTTTAAGTGCCCATGCAGTTTTGTCAAGGTTATTGACCTTACATATATCCTCAAAGCGCGCCAGCCACGATGAAAGGTCGTCCACGTGTAATTTGAATGGTGGTAATTTAAAGTAATAATTGCCCTTAAGTCGGGTGGATGAAGATCCAGATTGAGCATTATCATTTTGGCTTGCTGCAGCACTCTGCGAATTAAGTTTTGCTGTTTCCAATTTAAGCCGTTGCAATTCCATTTCTTGCTGTAGTAATTTGAACTTCAATTCCACTTTGAGTATCACTCATTTCGATTGAAAACTGTTAAAAAGGAACAATCTCTGATGAAGAAGGGACAGATACGTTGATGACTTAGTCAATTAACTTTCAAAGTTTAATAAAGGAACTAACAATGAATGGATCATCAAATCGTAATTTGATAATATGAACCTTGTGTCTTAATGAACTGTCATACAATTCAACAGGAGGTAACTACGATTGGATCTTCATGTCCAATATTATTAAATTTTCTAGTTATTAAATTAGTATATAATAGATAATAAAGTCAAAGTGTGATGAAATAAAAAAATAAAATATACTAAGAAAAGATGAAACAAAAGAATATCACACCAATTAAACCTTTTAATTAGTGTAATTATTAAGGTAATAGATATTACATTATGACATTTCATATATATAGTTAAAATGTATGAATTTTTTCTGCTCTTTTCTTCTGATTGCGTTAATTTAATTAGGTATCTATCCTTACACTTCATTTTCACACCCATGCTAATTTAATGTATACTTTAATATTTGGTTTCAATTGTCCGTACTTCTCAATTTTTATTTCTTTTACTCTCTTATTCTATTTCTCATTTTCTTCAATTAGATATTAATTAGCTAGTACCATACGTACATACTATAATTAATTATTTTAATTTTAGTTAGTTAGAATAATTTTAATAACACCTCACATTATTAGTTAGTCTATACATACAACAAATTAATTAGTTAATTAGTTAGTGACAGTGACATTTCCTTGTTTAATATAAGGTATATGTATGATATGACGTTGATTTTATTATAATATATTACTGACATGACCGCGACACTGTTCTAGATAGAACATCGTAGGTCATACGTCGGGTTTTGTTAAATTTTTGATAATTTGATTAATATTGTTCAAAAAAAAAAAATCTATTTAATAGATTTTTTTTTTGCCCCCGTCTGACAGGAAATCTGTTACGGTGTTATTTTAAATGATGGCGTCTGCTGGGGTTTACCCATGCGCAACGTTTAGGGGTCATTAATATTTATAGAATATGTCGATATTTTACGGTATAGTGAACGCGAAATATATGCGGAGAGTATGACGCATTCGCGTTGGGAAGGTCACGCCGGGTGACTTGGTTACAGGGCCTTTGTTACGCTATCCGTCAAGCAAGAAGGTCGTGTCTTGTATTTCTTCCAAGGAAATAAGGCTGAGTATATAGCCTATATTTTATAGATGAATCGATGTAGACTTCAGGGTCAGTTCGGAAATTAATCTAAGCATGAGATTAATTAAATTAAACTAATAATGGAAGAAGAATCGTATTATGATTCAATTTGTAGATGTCAAGAACTCATGTGCTCATTTCTGGCTGTTGACGATAACAGCGCACGTATATAGCCACGATGTTCTTCTGACACATTGTTTTGACACGGACGGATACATACTGATATTATTTGGAATTCAAGTGTTACGCTGAATTGTACATGAAACCTTTGTGAATGTCGATTATCGTTTTGTATGAATCTTAATACATGTGGACTCTAAGCAGAAGGCTTGATCCTTTATTTACGTTTCGGGTTCGGTTCTACAACTGTTGGTGTTTACCTTTGTCAGCACGATAACTCTCCCACAAGGGAAATCAAATACTATAGACTATGCAAATCAGAACGTCGAAGGGATGTTCTGATGCCCAGAGCTAACCAGTCTAACCAACATTGCTATGTCTACAGAGTGACTTTATTATTCAATAATAATACCATAACGAAGGAAACGCAACACCAACCACACCACCACCACCGACCCGTCACACTGCTACAGTTGCGCATGATGGGAGAGGATCTCTCATCTTACATAAAGGTCTAATAAATGATAGGCTAGTCTCCGTACTTTTCGATTCGGGATGTACTACCGTCGGGGTTAGGGAGTCTCTGATAGATCCTTGCTGTGCCACTGGAAAAACAATCAAATGTGTTACATTTGGTGGTACTATGGAAAGTTATCCTACTGCTATTATTAGGATTGACACTCCCTTCTTCACAGGAGATGTCCATGCATGTCTTCTTCCTAATCCTATTGCGGATCTTATAATCGGTCGTATTCATGGGGTTAAGGAATGCACCCCGCAACAAATTTCGAGTTGGGAAGAACGAAACATTCAAGCGGTCAATGCAGTGGTGACAAGAGCTCAAGCTCTTAATCCCCCAACTTCATCTGATGATAGTAATGGAGTTGATAGCCAAGACGAGCACTTGGTGATTTCCCATGACTCGTTTGTTAAATGTCAAGAAGAGGATCCGTCTTTGAAGAAATTCTTCCTTCTTGCAAAGAAAGGGGATCCCAATCAAAATACGAATCACAAATCGTATATTACTATGAAGAATGGTATATTGGTACGGATGGTACAACACTCGGACAAGTCTATGCACTCGCAAATTCTTGTGCCTAAGTGTATGAGAGCCTTAATTCTTCAGCATGCACACGATTCTCAGTGTGCTGGACATATGGGTTTTTCCAGAACTAAAACTAGAGTCCTTGCGTCTTTCTTTTGGCCATTTGTTAATAAAGACATACGAATTTATTGCCGATCTTGCAAAATTTGTCAAGAGGTCATGTCTAGAGGTCCGAGACATGCTGCTTCTATTCAGGCTGCAGATATTCCGATTCGGCCGTTTCAGAAAATGGCTATAGACATCATTGGTCAGTTCAAAATTAAGTCAGCCAGAGGACACCAATTTATCCTCACTTGCGTGGACATGTGCACGCGTTGGCCAGAGGCTATTCCTCTGAAGAGCATATCAACTGTCGATATCGCTGATGCTCTTTGGCTCATATTTTCTCGTCTGGGATTCCCCGGAGAAATACTGTCGGACCACGGCACTCATTTAATTTCGGACGTTATGTCTCAGGTAATGGCTACGCTAGACATTAAAAGGTCTCTCAGTAGTATTTATCATCCAATGTCCAATGGATTGGTAGAACGTCTTAACAGGACACTAAAGAACTTACTTGGCAAGATAACGGAGGATCATCCTGAAGATTGGGACAGGGTTTTACCTGCAGTCCTCTTTGCCTATAGAGAAGTTCCCAACGAGCATACAGGGTTTTCTCCTTTCGAACTTGTCTTTGGTGCGCAACCGCGCGGTCCGATGACCTTGTTACACGATTTGATAACTTCTGATAATATTGACGATGATACACAATCGTCATATGAATATGTCATTGCTCTTAGAGAAAAGATTATCGAATCGTGCAGGTTAGCAACTTCATCTTCCGAATTTGCGAAAGAAAAAGCTAGGCGATTTGCTAACAAGAAAAGACGCCTACGTCAACTTTGTCCTGGAGACAAAGCATATGTCTTACTTCCCTCAAGAGAGAATAGACTTCTCATTTCATGGAAAGGTCCATACACTATAGTCTCCAAAATTTCCGATGTCGACTATATTGTCGATGTGGATGGAAGGCATAAAACCTTCCATATAAATATGCTAACAGAGTTTATTGAACGTCCAGACTATTTGCAGCCTATTTTCCAGGCGATGGACGACTCTCCAGTCCAACATGGTCACATCTCATCCCTGTCCGTTATACAGGATGAGGAAACTATTTTTTTCTGACGTTAACTTACCTCTTCCTGCGATTCCACTGAATTCAACGGAATCGTGGAGGGACGTTACAATCTCTTCGAACTTGTCTTTTGAGGAGCAACGTCAAGTATCCTCTACGCTACAATCATATCAGGATGTCCTTACCGACATTCCTGGACACACAGATGTCATAGAACATGACATTATACTTACTGATCGCAATCCGATCAGAGTAAGACCATACCCAATACCTATTCATTTTCAAGCACAAGTCGAGAAAGAATTGGATTAAATGATTCAACTGCAAATAATTGAACCATCCACTTCAGCTTATTCTTCGTCGATAGTTATTGTTCGAAAGAAAGACAATAACATACGTCTTTGCGTTGACTATTGCAAATTAAATCAAGTTACGAAGTTCGATGCTGAACCTATGCCATTATTAGATGATCTACTTATTAGACTTTCTAAAGCTAAATTCTTTACTAAACTAGACTTGTCGAAAGGTTATTGCAAGTCCCACTGACGGAACACGCCAAACCTCTCACTGCTTTTTCGACACCTAGGGGTCTGTTTCAATGGAATTTTATGCCTTTCGGGCTTATGAACGCCCCAGCGACTTTCGTGCGCATGATGCGACGAATTCTATCAGATCGTGCAGATGTCATCGCATATTTAGACGACATCTGTCTTT
>JAMPIV010017516.1:0-223049 GCA_024509875.1 Oreohelix idahoensis | reverse complement strand
CCTGAGGACTTTCCTTCCAACCCGGTCAGGAGCTTCGCTCCTTCCCATCCACAGAGGGTTTATCACAGGAGCCGTTCAGGTTATTCAGTCAAATTTCCGGCCGTAAACATTTCTTCAAACGCCGACGCCCGGGTTTGAACCATGAACACCTGGTCGCCAGCACAACGCCGAAGCCATTACACCAGCGCGGCTCCCAAAGGAGTCTATCAAAAGGATGGGTATCAGAAATTACTAACACAGTGGAGTAAAGCATAGGTGTCACATAAAAAATTAACGAATGAATTAAGACTGACGTTACAATGTTCAGAAGACCATTTTACCTAACTTTTACACTACACTGCCGCAGTGATAAACGTTCAGTAGAACGTTATACATAACATGTTACACTACATTGTCCCAGTGATAAACGTTCAGTAGAACATTGTACGTGTGTTGAAAGGAATACACTCAATACCGAATGTAATATGTATGTGATTCTCTTTATGGTCGGCTCTTGGGTAGAGCGAGCGGTACGGCCGCACCGTGTGCTGTCTTGAAAGCCAGCGTCGAAATGTTTAATGCTATTTATTTTTCATATCAATTATTAAAGAAAAATTGATACTGGATTGTTCCTGAATTTACAATGTGATCTGCCTGTATCTTTGTATTATAGTCCGTTCGGAAATTCGTGCCCACAGAAAGCGTCAATTTTCTCCAAAACTGTTTGTTGTATGGACATGAATTTTTGCATGCAGTCTTAGATTTTCCATGCAGTTACGATTTTGCGATCATTACATCCACAGCTGTCGCGAAATTTGCAAAACGGCGATTTTCTTTGATCTTCTTGGAACATTTGCCTAAATCTGCCCGTAACATTAATTCTTACAGTAAATCTCAACATTTGTGCGACAAGACGGTTCAAAGTCGTGTCCTAAATGTGTGATTGGTTGTTCACGTGATTTTGATACGAGGAATGATGTTCTGATAATGAACCATGATAGCAGTAAATCATCGGGAAGCTATGACAAATCGTAACTGTTTATGTGTTATTATAGATTGGCATATGAAATTAGTTTATCACAAACGAAGGAATGCGATCGACGTGCCTCATTCTGAATCGGACAAACTCCAATAAGTTCACAACAGTTATTGGTTAGATAAACTGCAAGCCATCTCGCTGCCAGTATTCTTCTTCTTCCTGTAGCACGTGTTCTTCACATTTAGCCCAGTACTCTGTGCCTATTCGTGAAAGGGCCTCACGAGTCATGTCTTTAACATCGCACATTTTAAAAGTGGTGTTCTGGGCGGCCACTTGCCCTTTAACTCTAGCCCAAACCAGCTCTATTGGGTTAAGGTGAGAATGGTAAGGTGGGAGTCGAAGAGAAACATGACCCTGCTCTTGGATAATTTTATCAATCAGATACACTTTTGTCTTATTCCTCTGTCTCACAAGCTGCAACAACTCTGGTTTTAAATAGCTGTTGTCAGCGAAGATATTTTCATTCAAATGCCACCT
Organism: Oreohelix idahoensis; assembly: GCA_024509875.1. NCBI lineage: Eukaryota > Metazoa > Mollusca > Gastropoda > Stylommatophora > Oreohelicidae > Oreohelix > Oreohelix idahoensis. The sequence goes on along the minus strand of JAMPIV010017516.1, from coordinate 221,554 downwards.
CCTGATTTCGTCTTTCGTGCTTGCCGAAGTGTGAGCTTTATCCTCCTGCGCTAGAACATTATGATAGGACTCCTTATCCATCACCAGGCAAGACGGCCTATCTAGAGTCGGGAGGAGTGTATTCACTATCCAATCTCAAAACATTTGCCCATACATTTCACTGTGGTAGTCTCTACCATCTAAAGACTTTGATTGAAAAGTAAGCTCATCATCACGGACAAGCCCATCTGTCTGCTGCCAGCATGTGCTAATATAATGCGTTGACCTTCGCTGCTGGGAATTTTCCTTCTATGGTCTCCGTCAACAGATTGCCATTCTTTCTCGTTCGTATGATGAGCATTAACCCAAGATTCGTCCAAATACACTATATCATAGCCGTCTTGCCTTCTCTCACGAATTTGTCTAAGGTATTTGCTTTGAGCTGCAACCAGATGTGGTTTTTCACATAAAAAATTCCTTCCGCCAGACATTTTTCTAAAAGTGAAGCCGACACTTCTGACAAGTTGCCAAAGAGTTGTTTTTGAGACGTTAATATCGCATTCTGCTTGCAGCCGACTTTTCAGCATGCGGAGAGTAACAAGTTGATTGGCATTAAACATCTTCAAAATCAAACGTCTAATGACATCCTTGTCAAAAATCATCAATTTTTTTTCTTCCTTCCTTGCTTAACCGCAGCCTCTGTACAATCACCGTCTTGTTGTATCCAACGTCGAAAAGATCTTCTATCCACACCCAGGGCCTTTCGTGTTCTCCTACCTGGTTCTTGAATGTCGTGGTATAAACAACCCATCTTAGCCTCTCTGCGAAAATGCCTGTACAATATAACAGTTACCTTCTGCAAAGTGATAAATTTGCATTTCAGATTCATTGCGCTTTTCATAATTATGCAGTTTAGTTTATTAATATATTATACGCTGGCGCCGTTTTGTTTCGTTGCAGCCAACTCATTTCAATTAGCATACGCCGCTGAAATAATTACTCGCGACTGTGTACAATAGGTGCGCACACGCGCGGACATGTAGTCACTACACTAATTCAAACAAAAAAAATATTGAATAGCACATCTCATCGCTTGTGCTGTGCTGTAACAAAAATAAAGTGCGCAATTTTTGAACGGATCTTGTAACTTTCCTGTAGAACTAATAAAAATTAACCCAGACAACGGTAAAAGTTTTTTATATAACCTAAAGAAGAAAATTCGAACATGACATGAGTTTTGTAAGGACAAAAAATATATTAATAACTGCATTGATATCAGTTGGGCACGTAGCAAAGTTCAATAACATCCGTCAAGGGGTTGCAAAGTTACAACGTTCAATGTGTGGGCACGAATTTCCGAACGGACTATAGTTTAATTTTTTATAGTTTTTTTTTTTTTTTTGTGGTTTAATTACCAGTATGTCTATATTTTACATGTGTTTTTTTTTAAAACAACACACTCAGCGTTAATTTGTACTTCAATATGGTTTTTTTTTTTATACCTACTATAACATTCCAAAAACATAAGTGTATTATGTTTTTGTGAAGTGCTACAGTGACCATCACCAGCGGAAATTACATTGAACTCAATAACATAAAATTGAGTATCGTAAGAGTAAATAATAGAGGAAACCGGAGTGAGTAATAAATAAATACGTACATAAATAAAAGTAATTAATGGACACTCGTTGGACATACAGAAGGACACAAGACAATAGAAACGAATTGTAAGTGATAAGCCTACCTGGAATCGAACCGAGGACCATCTAAACGGCGACATCGCCTTGCTATGAAAGTAAATCGTGAAATGTTGCACAGCCAATTTAGCACCCCCCAAAAAGTGCACCAGTGACTGAGGTCATTCTCACGACACTCACATAACTATGGTGTTAGGACTCGTGAACGACCCACACTTTAAAGACGCATATATTTATTTATTCATCACGTAAGAGGACAGTACAGTACGGCGCCGGAATAGGGGCGACATTTCAAGACCTCGCACCGCTTTTAAAAAAAAAAGCCCTAGAGCCGGCCTTGATTCTCTGAGACTAACAACTGTCTGCTTTCCGCGCATAAATAGACACATAGAGACACAGACAGAGGGAGTGACAGAGGAAGAGAAAAAAAAAAGCAATGCTGAATGACAATAACACACTTTTTCTGCGACCAGTTAGCATCTCATAACAAATGTCCAGAAGGTTCCCAGAAGTTGTTAAAAAAAAAAAAACAACTATGGATGGAAAGGTGGGTCGCACTTGCAACAGGAGTTTCCTTGGGAAATGTTGAATGAAGCTCATATACAACAAAGGAAAAAAAAAGAAAAAAAAAGAAGAAATGCCAGGATGAACCTCCAGTGACTGTTTCCTGTCCAAGGAAACAGGTGCTCGTAATCTTTTTTTTTCTTTTACAAGAAACCGTCATTACTGGTCATCATTTACAATTTTTTTTAAAAGTTCAAAAGGTCATCCATTCTCTTTCTATTTTTTTAAGAGAAAAAAAACAAACAGACAAACAAAATAATTTTTTTTTTTTTTTAAAAACAAAGCTTTCTGCTAGTCAGACATCTGAAGCTAAGTTGATCATAACAGGAAGTCGCAGCCTGAAGGGATGTAAAATGATTCCATATCAAGGACAAGACATCAGCCAGATTAGTGTCAGCCTCTGCCATTGTCTTGTAACGTCACATGATAGATTTCACACTACACTAGCAGTTTATTTTTTTTTCTTTTCCTACACGCCATCCATTGAACTTCATTGACAAAACTGTCTGACATCCTTTGCCATTTGAGTCCCTTTTGTTTTGCCCGCGGCTGGCAACAGGGTATTGATCAGCAGACGAGACCTGGGAGACCAGGGAACTTTGAGCTGGGGCTCAGACAGATCATAAAGAATATCTGACAAGAGCAGAGATAATCGGGAGACAGTTTAAGGGAGACTGGTTGAGTGCTCGAGTGCTCGAATGACATTTCGATATGATAGTAGAGGATTTTGATTGGAAGTCGACAAGCATATTACTCTGTTGTAGCAAAGGTTTTTGTTCTGTTTTGTTTTGTTATGTAAGACTGTGATGTAACAGAGAAAAAAAAGGGAAAGGGAATTGTTCTTCTCTGAAGATAACAGTACAACTTCATAGGCGTAGTAACAATACAAGGATAAAGGTAGGGGACCATAGCAGGTACTGCCGTAATGGAGTGAAATGTTAAAGACTTCAATACACTAGGTCCAGCTTTTTTTAAAATTGAGATGGGTTGACGAGCTGAGTGAAAGCAATCTTCAACACCATTTCTTGCTGTCTTCCCAGACCCATGAGCAGAGTCAGGCCCCCATTTACAGCTGGGCACACTGGAGCGTAGTCCTATTAAAATGGCTCTGAATAAAAAAAACAACAATCAAACGGCTACAGACTTTCATAAATAGATGCTTGCGTAGGATAGACAGTTTGAAGTGGTATGATAAGATCACTAATGTGGAACGAACGAACGAACTTTATTTTCAAAGGTTTAACATTCTGCCCTTCTAACTAATGACACAAGCTAGACAAGTGCCAGTTGAACAAGAAATGAGAAGGCGCTGGAGATGGATAGGACACTTACTTACTTCTACCGTGAGGTGTAGAGGCTTGTAAGAGAGAGCGCCATACTATTATATCGGCTGTCTTCCTCCTGGCTTGGTTCCATTCTAGTCCTCGGTCCTTCAAAGATTGTCTAATATTGTCCTCCCAGCGGACTTTGGGTCGTCTTGGAGGTCTGGATTCCTGGCTCTTAGTTTCCCATGCTTGCCATGGTAGCCGATGTTCTCCCATTATGCAGACATGGTCAAACCATCTTAGTTGGGACATGGATAGGACACACACAGAGAAAACCTGTTGACAGACAATCCTTGTTCTGGAATCCCCAGGGTAACAGAAGTAGAGGAAACCAAAGAACACACGGAGAAGAGAACTGGTGACAGATATGGAGGGGAAGAAGAAGACATAGAATGGCACTGATTCGTTAGAACAGGACAGGAAGACTTGGCAGACGTTTGTTGAAGGCCTATGCTCCTTTGGGAATTAAAAGGTGAAGAAGATGACTGAAGCATGGCGCTACCAGACGTCGATCCCGGATCCAAGTAACTCTGCCGCCAGAGGAAAGCACTCTAACCGCTTAGCCCATCGACACCATATACGTAGTAGACTGGATAAAATAGAAAGATGGTGTAGATAAGGCCAACAACAACAAAAAGTTTAGAAAGTAAGCGTGCAGGAGCGTACAAATCTGAATTTTTTTTTTTTTTTTTCCTTGCGTCTGATTATTTTGCTGTAATACCCTGTTCAACCAAAACCCATTTAAGGGTTACAAACGGTTATATTGGGGTATATAGGGTGTTATCTTCTTCACTGGTATCTCGTTCGTAGTCCTGGAGGTGACTGGTCCTGAAAAGGACCACTAGCTGGCTGTCTGGATTCCTCTTTGTCCGTTTGTGGTGCCGTGTCGCGCTCATGGTGTTTTTTATGTCCTGCCTCAACTATCTGGCTCGTTTTGTTTTGTGTGTTTCTACGCTCATAGTTTCTGTTGCTTTTGTCTTCTTGCTCTCCTGTATCTGTGACAGTGCTTTTTCAATTATCGTTGGTAGTATCTGTTCTAGCGTTTCTTGGATGATTTCTTTTACTGCTTGGTTGTTCGTTTTAGTTTCTCGCGTGCTGTTTGATGATATTTCCTCAATGGCTATTCTTTCTGCTTCTATTCTTTGGAGTAGTTTTGTGTTTTTTTTCTGTCAGCTCTGTCAGCTTCTTGACATCTATTTCTACTTGCTGCTGGATTCTTTTCATTTCTTCCATCGTGTGTTTTATGTTCTGCATGTCTATCGCATCTTCTCCACTGTCGGTTGGTTCTTCGGCGGCCTGCTTGCTGTTGTTCTCGATTCGCAGTTTCATTTTCATTTCTCTGACTTCAGCGGTCAGCTTGTGTAACTGTCGTCTGTCTATCGTGCGTTGTTTTTCTGCAACATCCGCAGCCACTCTGTGTTTTGCCTCCTTGAAGGGGATGTTTTTGGAAACCGCTTCCTTCAGGATGCTCTTGGTTTCCTGGAACATTGGGCAGCCTCGGTATCTAGCCCCATGGTTTCCGAGGCAGTTTGCACAGGTGCGGTTTGAGTTTATTGCTTTGTAGTTGTTGTCCTCCTTTGCCTTGGGACAATCGCGGTATGGGTGGCTGATAATAGTCCCATACCAAATACTTCCACTGTTATATTCTACCGTGAGTTTTTATGCTGTTGACGATTACTTTGAAAGTTACTGATAAATTATTAAATATTATACACTGATGACTGGTCTTGGAGATTGAATAAATGGTGATGGGTGTTACCTTAATGGTTACACTGTTCATACGCCCACACAGAGCAGAACATACTTCTTATATCACGCGAATGTCGAAATATCAAATTCTATACTACTAACATACCACTGCTACACACGAGATACTGTTAGTGAATTCAATCTGTTTGTTGACATAGATTTCGCCACCCAGGCTATTTATGGTCATGCGTTACTACTGTCATGACTACTGTTTTCCTACCGTGTTAAATGTTGCAGTGAGTGTGCGTGGGTACATTCACACGCCACAGATACGCACGTACGAGTCGTGGAACTACAGGCGACATTTAACATAGTTTATTGTCACAATACGTTCATATGAAATAGGCTACACAGTCAAACATAACTCACAACAAGAAAGTACTATAGTCACACCTCCACTTCTCATAATCATAAGCGCTCTACAACATCAACACTAGATCCTCTCAGCAACGGTCGGCATCACCGTGCTAATGTAATAAATAATGGCCTCCTTAAATATGCTTCATCAAAGACGCTCTCAACATTGGCGCTTTAATATAATATGGATCCTCTCAGCAAACGGTCATCCTCGCCGTGCTGACAATAATAAATGGCCTCAAACGATGCTTCTAACATCAGCATTATAATAAATAGACAATGGATCCTTTTCCCAGCAAACGGTTATCCTCGCCGTGCTGACAATAATAAATGGCCTCAAACGATGCTTATAACATCAGCATTATAATAAATAGACAATGGATCCTTTTCCCAGCAAACGGTTATCCTCGCCGTGCTGACAATAATAAATGGCCTCAAACGATGCTTCTAACATCAATAGTGAATACTCGCGGCAATTTCTCGCAAGACTGCACTCCCTGGCAGTCTGCAGTAATCTCGCCTTCACTCATCTTGACATTTATATAGTCAAACATAAGTCCTGGATCCTTACCTCTTCAAAAATACTCACAAACACAATTCTCCAATAAACTCAGGAATTATAGGCCTACACCAATAATGGCCTCTATAACTTTTGCACTGCGCAGGCATACTCAAAACACACACTGTAGGACCGACCTCTCCCGTCGGTACCCAAAAACAGACTGCTCTTAGTTCACACACTAGTCCCGCCTAAAAAAGACACGAGACTCGGCTGTTTAAAAAACACAACTCAGTCTCGATAATTGCATGGGCTAGTCACACGAGCTTACTCACAGCTCAAGACAGTTCAGAGAAAAAAAAAACATCTCCGCGATTTAAACTGCCCAGTGTTCGCCACGCTTACCGACTTGGAAACTTCTCGATCATACGAGGGAATTCCCCTAATACATTTTTAACTTAACATCAGCTTAACCAAGCAACGTAACCCGCAATCGAATCTATTCGCTTAACATTTTCAAGATCACTCCCCTTGCTAATATTTACTCTGTATCAGTGGCCACCCGCACAATATCGACAGACTGCATCCCTCCTGCACGTCTTCTTTGTGTGCGAGAACTGCTGGCAGTTGGAGCACTGCATCACCGGAGGGATATAGGCTTCTGTCTTTTTGGTTGTGGTTTCGAGCGTCAGTCTCTCGGGTCTTGTCGATCCTTCTACCGTAACTATCATCAGATTGGTATCTTTCTTGGCCCAGGTTTTTAGTCTCTCGACCTGCTTGATTTTTAGATTTGCGTTTTCATCCTGAAGGCGTCTGTGGACCTCGGCATCTGAAATGACCACCTGTCGCTTGCCACAGATCGGATGCTGGATTTTATAGTATTGTGGGGAGCTAGCCTTCACTAATGAAGAAAGTAGAGATATTGTATTTCAGTCGGCAGTGTCCGGTTCTTAATCTGAAAATGATCACCTGATTTTTTTCTTGTGAGCGCTAGTAAAGAAAAGAGGTAAAGATAGTCCCATAGCAGATAGTGCTGCAGGGGAGTGAAGCGTTAGAAACGTCACCGTATTAGGTCCAGATTCTTTAAGAGCTGGAGTGACCAGTTCCCTCCCTCGCTGTCTTTGCCTTCCCTAACTCAAGAGCAGGCACCAATTTACAGCTTGGTGCACTGCAGTGATTCGTCTATAGTGATGGATAGGAAGGTTATTATAAGTGTTTGCCGTCTTTAATTAGTCTCGGTCGTTCCTGAGTCTAATATTCCGCAGTTACGTGAGGTGGTCATGCCAATGACAACATTTTAAGAAGCATTATTTTTGTGGTGCTTATGTGATAGTGTGTGTGCCATGTTCTTGGCGTTTTGAACGCACGATGTTTTTTTTTTTCAGTGCGTACGGTTTTTGATCACGGAAAGGAAGGGAGTGCGGAGCTGAACAGGAAAACGACGGTTAGAGATAGACTCCAGAGGTCATACATTGCTATGCGTGAATTATCACAACGAAGAACTTAAGAATGGTGAGCCTTAAACAGACGCAAGCAAAGACTCCATTTGGGTAAAATTCAACACGAGAGATGATTCCCGATGGCCCACGTATGAGAAGAGCATGTGACATCTTCGTGACCAGTACAGTCCTGTGTCATATGGTTAGCCAAGATTCACTCCCATAGCGAGGCTTCTAGTGATGTTCGGATGGTCTTGGGCTCGAGTCGCCGGAAAGCCTATTATTTCTGTTGCTTTTCTGTTGTCTAGTTTTCTACTTCTTTATTTCTTACGAGTGCCTGCAACATACCCATTAATGTGTATTATTTCTTTTAGCGATTCCTTTAGGAAGTTTCGAACCCAGCAACTTTGCCTCTGGAAGCATGCGCTTTAACCACTCTGCCAACTCACACTCGTGAGATGCAGTACACGTCTCTTTTGTCTTCTGACCCTGATTGTCCTCTATGTTACTGTTACTTAAAAATACTTTTAATTATTCATTTAATCTCTGTGCATGTTTGAAACGAAAGAGAGGGGGCCGTCTGTTCGATAAGGCCTTGAAAAAAAATAATTCAGAGACGCAGCAAAAAGTGGTAACGGTTAGGTTTAGGAATCATAATGATGCTGACCACATCACACCTAGTGTGCTGATGGTCAAGAAAATATGGGTCAAACACTATAGTCCCAATATGCCCCAATGGGCGTGTAACGGGATCCCTTGGGTAAGCGGAATAACAGGAGGTAATCTGATCATCCGAAGCCTTCAGCTTCTAGGTGCATTAAGTTAAGCAGGTCCACTTGGGTCTTTACTGCAAGTATCATTCTCTCTCTCTCTCTCTCTCTCTCTCTCTCTCTCTCTCTCTCTCTCTCTCTCGCTCTCTGAAGAGCTGTATTCAAAATGACATCATAAAAAGTACAATGCTAAAATATTACTAATAGTAATACTATTCTACAATTCATCAATTCCTTTTGTGAAGCATTGAACAAGCGATGCAGCAGCTCCCCTTACAGTAAGCCTGCACCAAAACATTCACATGTTCTTGCAGTGATCGTACATGTATCAATATATTTTACATGACACATTAGTCGTTTCTTACGACATGCCAGAGAGAACAGTAATTCTGTTTTTTTTTTCAGTGTCTGGTCAGAAATCTCCGAGACCAACACAGGGCAACACTGTTCCACACTGAAAATTATAATTACAGGACGCAAGAAAAGAAACACATTTTTCACAAGAACTATTCCGCTTACGATATATACAAACTCAAAACAAAACCGTAATCCTGTTCTGTTTTTGGTCAGAACTCTCATTTGACATATTCTTTCCGCTATGTACCCTTTGACCATCTTCTTCTTCTTCGTTCACCCTCAGATGTCAACTTGAATAAGTTTAAAGAAAGCAGTGGTCAGCCTGAGGCAGTTGATATCTCCGTAGATTTTCTCCAGGAATGGTACTGTTGATGGCCATATGCGTTTTCTGTTCCTCATATGTTGGGCACCTTTGAAGTAGATGTTCGGAAGTCATTATATCAGTGCCACAGTTACATTCATCGGTAGTTCCTATCTTTAATTTGTTGAATAGATGGTATCCCAATCTGTTATGACCTATGCAAAGTCAGAAGATTACCACTTGTTCACTTCTGCTGAGCTGGTAATACGGATCATTTTTTTGTGTGGACTGGTGGCTCTTCTTTCCACTTGTGCCTGTACCTGCGCTTGATACAACTCTTGGCCTCCTCATAAGTTATATTTGTGTCAAGTTGAGGAAGCTTTCCCCCTTCCTTTGCCAATCTGTCAGCCTCTTCCTTTCCAGGGATGTTGCAGTGAGAAGGGATCTACTGTATCACGACTCTTTTGTATTGCTGACATAGTCTTTGATCATCTGCAGGGATAGATCCATTCTCCTTCAGGAGCTAACAGGAAAATGATGATGATGTACCCTTGGGAAACACCTGCTACACACCCACTCTTAAGGGCCGGAAGTTCATGTTGGTTTCACCTTCAGATTTTTCTTTCTCTGTTCACAGTATTAAGTCGGTCTTTGAGTTTCTAGATTTCCTCGTTAAAAATCCACATAAAATAGCCAATTCATTCCGTTGTATTCAATGAAAAGGACAAACAGCACGCAACACAGTTCTCTTTTCCTTTAATTTACTCAAAATCAAGCATTGGGGCCTTTGTGGCTAGCCCGACGTGAGCAGCCAAGTTCGAGCCCCGGTCACTCAACTTAAAAGCATGTTGTTTGGCGCCTTCCTTACCCTGCGCGCCGACAGTGACAACGGCAGATGTTGGAACGATCAAGGTCTCCGCCTAATCTGCTCTGATATTTGGTGGAGTAAACTGCTAGGCCTTGAAGGTTTGAACCTTGCATTACGGTTTCAATATCTCGTTTTCACCTCCACCCGCATCCCTCTTCATATTTGTTGATTTCTTTGAATTGAAAATAATTTTTAAAATTGATCTCGTTGTCTAAATGTCCATGTTTAATTTTAGATTTGATAGTTGACAGTCAATAATATTTCTTTGCCTCTTCTATTTGAATAAGTCTTCAGATAATGACTAAACAAAATAATAAAAGTACAAACATTTTAAAACAAATGAATCTATAAAACTACTTCTGTCATGTCTTGCATGTAGCTGGCAATCTCATCATGTAAAACAACTTGCTACAGAAATAACCAGTGCAAAAGGTGCATACATGATTTTTATGCATGTTTGATGCAAGAGGATTGGTTGCAGTGGTGGCTTCGTGTTCAATTAGGAGCGATAAAGGAAAGAAGACGTACAACTTGATCTCCCCCTATTCTCCGCCTCCTGTTGAATTTAGCAGTTTAAATGGAAAGTTCATAACAAAAGAACAAGTCAGCGCTAAGATCACACATTGAACCTGCAGTTAAAAGTCTCATGGCAGATACAGCCGTAGTGGAGTGCAGTTTTAGAGGCTTCACTGTACTAGGTCCAGCTTTGAGAGGTGGAGGCGACAAGTTCACTTTCTTAGTCTTCACTAACTCCAGATAGAGTCAAGTACCCTATATCAGCTGATAGATTGCAGCATGCCATCATGAGACTCGAACCCATTACCTTCGCTGCGAGAGGCCAGCGCTCTAACCACTCTTTCAATCGAACGCTCAAGGACCACCAGTTAGTGTATTTAAATAAACACGGTGCTTACACTGAGTTAGAACGCTTGGGCATATAAGACGTTTCGTTTATAGATTTAAGTTTCAAAACAAAATATTTCACGTTATTTTTTAACGCAAGCCTATACCCAAAATATTTACACAGCCACATATACAATTAAGTATATATATATATATATATATATATATATATATATATATATATATATATATATATATATATATATATATATATATATATATATATATATATATATATATATATATATATATATATATATATATACATACAGGTATACCTCGCTTTATTGCGCTTCGCTTTATTGCGCTTCGCAGATATTGCGCTTTTTTTCAAATTATTTATGTTTATTTATTAGAACGTGCCTTCTTCTTCCGATAGATTTTGGCTCAGATGATGAAGATTAGCATTTTTTTAGCAATAAAGTATTTTTAATTTTACAGTACCTTTTTTTTAGAGCTAGCGCTATTGCGCACTTAATAGACATAGTGTAAACATGATTTTAGGCTTTTATATGCACTGGGAAGCCAAAAAAATGGGTATGACCCGCTTTATTGCGATATTCGCTTTATTGCGGTGGTCTGGAACCGAACCCGCAATATCTCCGAGGTATACCTGTAGATATATATATATATATATATATATATATATATATATATATATATATATATATATATATATATATATATATAGAGTGTATATATATATATATATATATATATATATATATATATATATATATAAATGTGTATGTGTGTGCTTGCTAAAAGCCAAGTTATTTTCCAAACCACATGTCTTTTATATTCGGCCCTAATATAACCGATTCAACTTGAGTCTATGTTGAACAAGGCGTGCAAACAGATAAAATAAACAACAACAACAACAGACAGGCATAAAGAAATAAAGACAGAAGAAAAGAACGAAAGAAAAAGAGGATAAGAGAAATATCCATGAACGAAATTCAGCAATAACAAAACCTAGTTCTGACAGTTGTCATGGCAACATATTCTTACAAGAACCGAAATAGCACCTCTTCCATGGCACAAGAAGACTCAATGGAAAGGAAAAGGCAAAGTTAGTAAGAAATGCATGAACTTATGTAAGTTATGTAACTGCCTTGTCCACAAAATTTCCGCTCGCGAAGAAGCTATTGTCCAAGTAACAATGAAATTATGTAGACAAAACCGCCATTACAAGAATATAGAATATGATACCCAAACTGAACTTGAGCTGTCAATCAAGTCCCGGTTACAAATCAAATATCAGCAGGCGAATTTAAAATCGCGACGCGTTCTCCAAACCACTGGGGATGACCTGTTTCCTGTGTCCTTGACCTGCAACATGTGTCCAACTCTGGTTCCGTAGTCACATCGGTCAAGAGAACTTTTTCTGCATGTGAGTGTGAGTGCGACCTTGAAAAGTTGGGACGCGCAATCTGTCACTGAGAATGAACAGGTTGAAAGAAGAAAGAGCCAAGCTCCAAAGTTTTCGTCCAATGTCATTATCCCTTCTGTTTCGTCTTTTCCGCCACCCGTAGGTTCAACCATTTCGTGAGACCGCATCCGACTCTACCCGCCTTTTTCTCTCGCTGTCCGACCGTCAGACAGACAAAGAAGAACTGAGTAAGAACCTGGAGAAGATTGCAAGAATAACTGGAGGCCAAGCTCTAGAGTGCTAGAGAGATTAAGGAATCCTGAAACCTTTCAGAAACTGTGAGTGCAGCAAGAAATGGGCGTGTACCACAAAGTGAAGCCAAGAAATTTCGAAATTAATAAACAGGCCGAGAAAGCCGAGAGAAGACTTCAATGGATGGGAGGCCCAGAAACCAGAACCACTAACTGATGGAAGTGGCACGAACTGGGAACACCAGATGAACGGAAAGAACTCACACGATTTAAATCACCGCCCAAAATTAAGTTTATACTCACCCCCCTTTTTTTTTTGGGTGTGAGTACAAGCACAGAGATATCATTCGGCCTCTGATTTACTAAACGGCAAAATTAAATCTTAACTTGCCACGGTAAATTAAATAGTTAATTGCAGGTTTCGTACATTCCACTGTTCAGGTCACTTTGAAGGTGTCATTGTCACCGTTTGTACTATTTTTTTTTTCCTTAGCATTTAAAACTCACGAATGCATCTGAAACTTGAAAATATTAAATTTAATATTAACAAGTATACAGAATTCGTAGCAATAAACTAACATACAAAGTGTTTCAAAATGACACATCTTAAAAATGTATATTCATAAACAACATACACTATTTTAATTTTCTTTATCACATTGTAAAGCTAGGGGATATAGATTTTTTTTTTCACAACATAAATTTAGTTTAAATTTTCAAAATGCCCCGATCAGCACGAATACATAAGCGACTTCTCTCACAAACTGATTCACAACGTGTTTACAGTTGTCTTTCTTCCTTCATTGCGTATTCTCCATTATTTTTTATGTATCTGAAAAATAAAACAACATTACTTCATTGTGAAATAAACTGTCTGTCACTTAGCTTCCAAGTGTGATAAAGAAAATGTAAATTGTATATCTTCTTCTTCTTCTTTGATCCATAACCGCCAACCGTCAAAGCAGTCAGCGGCCATCACGCCTGGTGGCGTCTTGTAGGGCAGCAACAAAGTGATTCCACCTTGCTCGGTCGGCGGCCATCCTTCGTACAGTGCCCCAACTGTGGTTCATTCTTTGCATCTCAGCTTCCACAGCTCTCCGCCAAGCCGCTTTTGGCCGGCCTCTCTTTCGCCCTCCCCCGGGAGCCCACAGCACAGCTGCCCTTGTGACGGCATCAGGATCCCCTAAATTGTATATGTTGTTCATGAAATATAAATTGTTAAAGTGTGAATACATCCTTTTGAAAAACCCTGTGTGTGTGTGTATATATATATATATATATATATATATATATATATATATATCTATATATATATATATATATATATATATATATATATATATATATATATATATATATATATATGCATTACGCAAGCATTCATTATTCATCAGGATTTTCCTTTCTGCTTTTAACGAAACATACATTTACTTAGACTGCAAAAATACCCCTACCTTCGACTATTTTATAATATAATTTGTCTGTCCCCTTTCCGTTCTCCACAGCTAACCTCATCAAACTTCTGGAATTAAGGAAATGTATGTGAAAGGCTGCGCCGTGCAGTTCTCTGGGCGGGTATCTGAAGAGACACAGACAAAAATAACACTACTGCTCCCACAGGCATGTCGTAGAGGGCGACCAAAATGAGGTTGGGCATGGGGAGTGGTAACCTCATTTTGTAAAACAAATAGCCACAGAAACCCCGACTGCAAGATCATGTGACTTCTGTGTTGAGGCTTCCTGCAAGGTGACCTGCTGCAGTGGTGGCTGTATAGTCCGTCAGGAGCGCTAAAGAAAATTATGATGGGAAATGTTACATTCTTTCCTGTATATAGGTTTTGACTCTTTTCATAGATAAAGTACTTCCATTCAAAAGAATGTACAAATCCTGTCTACAGACGTCTACTTTGTGTCATTTTTTATTACCGACCGCGGTATTTTCAGCCAAGCGACACTAGATTGTGTAAGATTTTACGGTAAATCCCCAAACAGTCGCCACCATGTCTGAGCAGCATTTGCGTAGTAACTGCACGTTTAATTTTCACTTATTTAATCACTTCGGCGACTTCAGTATTAAAGAATTTAATCACTTCAGTACACTATGGGTTGCCTTCAACGCTAACATTGTTACTGAGAATTGTTCGCTTACCACAAAGTGGCGTGATTGCGGTCATACTATGACACAACAGGTAACAAACCAGCGGTGCAGATTTCGATGGCAGACAGGCATTAGCCGAAGGAAAAGAAAGGACAAGACGAATTAAACGTGCAAGAACATAACGACATGATTTTATGTAATGATTAAATAATTAACCAAACGTGCAAGCATAGAACAATAACAAGCCAGAAGTAATGTTAATCTGGAGAAAAAAATGACTTCCAAAGATTGTACTATCAAAGTAAATGAAACACTTTTCAAACATGTCAATAGATTGAAATAAATAGGCACGGTTGAAAACATCAGATGGAAGAGGCGAAGAGTAGAATATCCAAAGCAAAAGCAGCATCCTTAAACTGAAAAGTATTTTATGCAACAACTCTTTGCCAACAGAAGTAAGAAAGAGAGTTCTTCTGTGTTATATAGAACCAATCATGGCGTGCGGAAGTGAAATACGGATAATTAGTAAACAAAGTAGGAAAAACCTCAGAGGTCACAGAGATGTGGTTTTACACAAGAATATTAAAAATGCTGTGACCACCTAAGATGCGTAACAATGATGTCCTGACAGAGGTTAAAGCGTATTCCTCATACTAGAAGGAAACAAACCACTTTCTTCAGGTGCGTTATGAGAAGAAGGAAGGTGGAATATATCTTAACAACAGGAAAGATTAAAAGAAAAAGAAATAGAGGCAGACACATATTAGACAGTTTGGCATCTTGGGCGTGAAAAGACGTCACCAACTGAAATGTTAAAGAGTACTGAAGACAAGAAGTTGTGGAGGGACATGGTCGTCTATAACAACCAGACAAGGTACTTGAAGTACACGTTAATATATTTTTGTTTTGAAACAAAATTTCAAGGCGACGCGCGTCTCGTTCAAACTAGACACAAGGTCTGTCGGTTATATTAGGGCGCATGTCCAAATAAAAAAGGCCTCTCGGTCTTATTTATTGTTTAGCTTTGAGCTGTACTGTCTTTCAATATCTCCTGGACCCGATTACAAGAATGGTAACAGAAAAAAAAAAGTTACAAACAAGGCAGTGGAATAGAAATGCAGGAGGGGAGAAAAAGAAAGAAAGAATAACAAAATCAGCCACCACCCCGCCTCCAAAAACGTGGTCAGTCTTGGGAAGACGATCATTAAACGGAGATCGCCATTTGTCCACTGTCTGTTCCTTGAGGGATCTTGGTCTGTACTAACAGCTGCCGTTGTGGCCTTGGTCCAGATATGCTGGACAATGGGCAGGGAGACGCTGACACAGATTTTAATCTGGCTGGCTACCCGAGTTGTGAATGAGTTTAAGAGCCTGAATCGGTGGGAACGGCTGAACGCGCGACAGACCTCGTGTCTAGCCGATCACCCGGGAGGAAAAATTGATCCCAACAACCGGGTGATCGATTTTATTGTGTCGTAGATTACGTACGGAAAAAATGTCAATAAAGCTAGGCGCCTGGTGTATCCTAAGGATCGGTTACTTACAGAAGAAGACGTCTGGGTAGCAACAATAAAAAAAAAGGGGGCGATTCACAAACAGATTAATACTGGACAGGGTCTCGGCGAGACCATTGTGAACATAAAATAACTTTACCCCGGGTCAAACTGTCCGTGATTACGGTAGTTTGCCATACAGTGCTGACACTACAGGTAACAAATCTGTTGCCCATTGTCCAAATGATATCGGTCGCTACACGATATAACAATTACCCGTTGCACAATTATTCATTTGTAAAGAAGAGAATCCGGTTTAATACCCGTCTCGCCGACTCGTTAGCGGCGCTTTACTACGAAAATTCATTTAGATTTAAAGCAGAGTGAAAACTGGAATTATTCTGAAAATGGCGCGACAGAAGACAATGTCACAAATACTCATCCCCCAACTCCTGGAGTTGGCCGTCTCAAGTGTTGTGTCCCAAGACTGAAAAATATATTAATCGCCAACATATTTCAGTTAGAACAATGGTACAAAATAGTCAGCCCAAAACGGTACACAATTCAAAGTGGTCGGGTCTGTCAGATGCCGGCTTAGCTAGGCAGACCTTTTCAGGTCTAGTCCTTATTAAGACGTCATCGTGGTCGCTGACATACATTAGTATTCCTTTTCTGGGTTTAGTAGGCACTAAAGCTGCATTAGATGCACTAGAGTTCTCATTTATTATTGCTAATTGCACTATGATATAACCGACAGACTTAGGTCTAGGTTGAAAGTTGTACCTCACCACAAAAAAAGGCAAGAACCTCAAGGGAACCAAAACAAGCTTCCCAATTCAGCTAAACAATATACTGTACTGACAAAGGTAAAGGTAGTCCCACATCATATACTGCCGAAGGGGATTAACTTGATAGAGACTTCACTATATTAGGTCCAGCATCGAGAGAAGGGGGTCACCAGTTTCCTTCCTCGCTGCCTTTTCATTCCCTAACTCAAGAGAAAAGTCAGGTACCAATTTACATCTGTGTAGACTGGAGCGTGACGCCACAGTGTTTCGAACCAGCGCCTTTGCCGCGAGAGACCCGCGGTCTAACCACTCTATCAGTCGGACGCTCTAAAACAATATACTGCAACAGTTAAAAACATAACATATACGAGTACAACGTAACAACTTCTAGCCCCATACATGACCCCAGGGATCGCCGAGGAGACAAACAAAGAACAGGCCTACTGGTACCTCTGGCGCTTAACATTAGGTTGAGCATTTTTGTTCATGGTGTAAAGCAAATTGCCGCAGGCTGTTGTTTGTTTGTTTAATTTGTGCGCATTATTGTTCACAAAATAAACAGTATAAACATAAACTATCTGGACTCTATTTGACACTTCATATCAGCTTCAAAAAAAAAAAAAAAAAAAACATGATTCTCTAGTGCCCGGAGGTACACTAAAATACCTCTGACAAAAATGAAGAACGATTGATTCGGTACGGGTAAGGAAACCTTCAGTATCTTTGTCGGTGACACTGACATGTAAATCCAGTTAAGAGAATGTTTTTTTTCGTTATACGCAAAGTCAATATATTAGAAATTAACTTCTAATTTGTTTCGAGAGATTTGTAAATTTCTTTTATTTATTATTATTATTTGTTTATGTTCGTGTGCGCATTACCAAATTTATCTTAAGAGTCAATCAAAGAGGGCTGTGCTTGGGGATAACGATCTCGCCTATAAAACAAGGTGCTACAGACACCATCTCTGCTGGAGCAACAATTGTTGCCTGCTATGAAATAATGTGGTGAACAAACAATTGTTGCCTCCTATGAAATAATGTGGTGAACACACAATTGTTGCTTCCTATGAAATAATGTGGTGAACAAACAATTGTTGCCTCCTATGAAATAATGTGGTGAACAAACAATTGTTGCCTCCTATGAAATAATGTGTTGAACAAACCATTGTTGCCCACTATTAAAATGTGTTGATCAAATAATTGTTGCCTGCTACTAAATAATGTGTTGAACAAACAATTGTTGCCTCCTATGAAATAATGTGGTGAACAAACAATTGTTGCCTCCTATGAAATAATGTGGTGAACAAACAATTGTTGCCTCCTATGAAATAATGTGTTGAACAAACCATTGTTGCCAACTATTAAATAATGTGTTGATCAAATAATTGTTGCCTGCTACTAAATAATGTGTTGAACAAACAATTGTTGCCTCCTATGAAATAATGTGGTGAACAAACAATTGTTGCCTCGTATGAAATAATGTGGTGAACAAACAATTGATGCCTCCTATGAAATAATGTGGTGAACAAACAATTGTTGCCTCCTATGAAATAATGTGGTGAACAAACAATTGTTGCCTCCTATGAAATAATGTGTTGAACAAACCATTGTTGCCCACTATTAAATAATGTGTTGATCAAATAATTGTTGCCTGCTACAAAATAATGTGTTGAACAAACAATTGTTGCCTCCTATGAAATAATGTGGTGAACACACAATTGTTGTCTCCTATGAAATAATGTGGTGAACAAACAATTGTTGCCTCCTATGAAATAATGTGTTGAACAAACCATTGTTGCCCACTATTAAATAATGTGTTGATCAAATAATTGTTGCCTGCTACTAAATAATGTGTTGAACAAACAATTGTTGCCTCCTATGAAATAATGTGGTGAACAAACAATTGTTGCCTCCTATGAAATAATGTGTTGAACAAACAATTGTTGCCTCCTATGAAATAATGTGGTGAACAAACAATTGTTGCCTCCTATGAAATAATGTGGTGAACAAACCATTGTTGCACACTATTAAATAATGTGTTGATCAAATAATTGTTGCCTGCTACAAAATAATTATTTGAACAAACAATTGTTGCCTCCTATGAAATAATGTGGTGAACAAACAATTGTTGCCTGCTATGAAATAATGTGTTGAACAAACCATTGTTGCCCACTATTAAATAATGTGTTGATCAAATAATTGTTGCCTGCTACTAAATAATGTGATGAACAAACAATTGTTGCCTGCTATGAAATAATGTGGTGAACAAACAATTGTTGCCTGCTATGAAATCATGTGTTGAACAAACAATTGTTGCCCACTATTAAATAATGTGTTGAACAAACAATTGTTGCCGGCTATGAAGTAATGTGTTCAACAAACAATTGTTGCCTGCTATGAAATAATGTGTTGAACAACCAATTGTTGCCTGCTATGAAATAATGTGTTGAACAAACAATTGTTGCCTGCTATGAAATAATGTGTTGCACAACCAATTGTTGCCTGCTATGAAATAATGTGTTGATCAAATAATTGTTGCCTGCTACTAAATAATGTGTTGAAGAAACAATTTTTGCCTGCTGTGTAGTAGTGTGTTGAACAAACAATTGTTGCCCCCTTTGAAATAATGTGTTGAACAAACAAGTGTTGCCCGCCATTAAATAGTGTGTTGAGTAAGCAATTGTTGTCCGCTATGAAATAATGTGTTGAACAAACAATTGTTCAATCAATACCCTTTAGCTCCCCAAGGAGCATAGGCCTTCAACACACATGCCAAGACTTCCTGGCCTGTGCCATCCGCTCAAGTTCTTTCCATGCTTTCCTCATCATTTTCACCTCTGTTTCCAGTTCTCTTCTCCATGTGTTTTTTGGTCTACTTCTGCCTCTCTTTCCCTGTGGATTCCAGAACAAGAACTGCCTTGTAATGCTATCAACATGTTTCCTCAATGTGTGTCCTATCCATCGCCAGCGTCTTCTTCTCAACTCTTGTTCCACTGGCACTTATCTGGTTCTTGTCATCAATTCCACATTTGTGACTTTGTCATGCCATTTCAGTCCTTCTATTCTACGCAAGCATCTGGTTATAAAAGTCTAGCTTTTTGGTTGTTGTTTTTGTTGCTCTTCATGTCTCAGAGCCATACAATAGGACTGACTTCACATTTGAGTTGAAGATTCTTATTTTCGTGTTGGACTTGATTTCTCTTGTTCTCCATATGTTTCCCAATGCAATGAAAGCTCCTCTTACATTTTTGTATTCTTATTTTGATATATTTGTCTGTCCCTTCAACTCTGTCTATATTACTGCCATGATATGTATGATTCTACATCTTTTAGTGGCGTTTCTTCAAGTTCAACCTTGTTATCATTTCTTGCATTTATTCTCATAATCTTTGTCTTTTCCCTGTGTATTTTCAGGCCCACTTGTGACCTCTCATCGAGAATTTTCATTTTCTCTTGCATCTGATTATGGTTATGGGACAGAAGAACCAAGTCATCTTCAAAATCCAGATCATCAATCTGTTTAGTCAGGTTCCACTGGATTCCATTTCTGGTGTGTGATGTCGATGTTTTCATAAATTGTTGCCCACTATGAAATAATGTATTGAACAAACATGATTTCACGTTGAGCTGTAATGTTAATGTGAGATATAATAGTTTGTCATAAAATGGCAGCTAATTGTCTTTATTGTCACGTTGGTTTCGGTTAAATTAGCTGAACAGAAGTGAAGAAATGATAATTTAACAAACAGGAAATGACGTTTCAATCACTATGTGTATATTGAAATGTTTCCACTTCTCCGACGCGAAGAAGCAACGGCCAGAATTGGATACATTCCATGAATACAAATATTTTTAGAATGATGACAACAGAAAATAAACGGACCCGTAACTTGCTTATTTAAAGGTAAACATATTATTTTAGACTCTTCGGACAAACATAATCGCAACTTTTCTGCAGCTGATTACAGGACGAACGTGTTAAAAAAAAAAAAAAAAAATAAACACAAGCATTAAAAGCATCCGCTATCAAGTTTTCTCAAAATATCCTACTCCCACAGCAGACTAGATACCGAGATATGTTATCATCAAGAGTTATGTAATCACGCATACACGTCACCTTCTACAGAAGCAGTGTTTCTCAAACGGTAGTGATGGCGTCACCCTCATTGTGCCGCAAAACATTTGTAAATGAACTACATGAATTTATGTCTTTTTCTGGGGTGGGGGGAATCTTGTAAAATAAAACCGATCTTATAGCTTAAAGCAGAGGTTTTCAAACTGTGCGTCGCGGCTCCCAGGGGCGTCGCGGCCTTCGGCTAAGGGCGTCGAGGTGGCTTGGGAAAAGTAAGTTGATTAAATTAATTTAGTTTTTCATTTACAAAATAAATACAGTCTCATTTATTGTGTGTCCGAAACTTAACTTATTTACCCCCCATAATTGGTTACAGATGTAAAATATGCACATTCAGAAGTCAATAATATCTTTTTGGGTACAATTGCTTACATATAATATATAGTATAGAGAGGAGCCGCGGTGATTTATGCACAGATCAAGGAAGCCGCGGACCAAACAAGTTTGAAAACCTCTGTTAAAGTAATTAAAAAGTGGCTCACATAATAATTGATTTTGCAAAACGAGCTTTCATTATTTCAATAAAGTTGAGGAATGTTCCATTTTGTGCACCGGAGTGCAAACTACATATCTCACTGACAAGAACATAATTTCATATGCTTTTTCATATTAGTTTATTTATTTTTTTATATAAAAACTAGTTTTCGCTTTAGATTTGCCCTGAGGAAGACCTCGCCGTCCTGTACAATTATGTTTTTGTTCCAGTGAATCGGTAAGACTGATTTCTGCTTTCATGTCTTACATTGTCTGTTTTTTTTTTGTTGCGCTGAGATCTCTGTCGTTCTTCTGTAGAAATGGTTCAGTTCCAAACGCTGTGACATTCGAGTGTATTTAATTTTAATTTTAAAACCGGAGGAGAAACTAAACTGGGCACAGGGTCAGGTAAGTGTGACTCAGAGTAACAAAAAATTTCCAAGTGTGCCGTGAACACAACAAGTTTGAGAAACACTGTACTATAAAGAGACAGCTGGCATACCTTCTAGATTTGTATCACAATAGTATCTGTCTGTTTTACATGTAGAAATCTTAACAGCCCATGTTTTAATCAGAAAATGAAACTGCGCATCCCATCATTGACCCTTTCCGCTGCTGCACTCCATAGAAGAGTAGGACCAGGAGTAGATAAAGGTAATCGTGTGCTCTCTCTCTCTCTTAGCCCAATGGTCGTCTAAACCGCATAGAGCTTTTGTTTTATCATATGATGAGCTGTGTCCTGGGTTCGAGTCCTGGGTGGGCCACTCGCGTCTATTGTTTTTCTATTGTCTAGTGTTCTACTTCTTTATTTCTTACGAGTGCCTGAAAACATACCTTTATGTTTGTCTAATATTTATTTACTGTTTACAGGCCTCGGGTTTCCCTTCCTTATGTGTTATAAATGTATATGGGTACCTGACTCTGCTCTTTAGTTAAGGAAGGAAAAGACGGAGAGAAAGGGAATAGGTTACCCAACTTCTCGATGCTGTACATAGTATAGTGAAGTCTCTAACACTTCACTCCCCTAGGGCAGTATATGCTATGGGACTACTGTTAGCTTTTTTAAGTGTGATAAAGAGCGTCCGACTGGCTAAACGGTTAGAGCGTTTGCCTTTCGTGGCAAAGTTAACAGGTTTCTGGGATCGAGACTGTCTATCCATGCACAACTTTGCATTAGTTGACCCCACGATATGTTTGAGGCAACAGTGGCCCTATTCTTTCATCGTCTCCCCAGACAGACCAGAAAACCACGCGAGGTAGGGGCTGACATCTGTTGTTTTAATTCCACAGCGGTAACTGAGAAGTGGTAGGTGAATGACAGTAGATGGTAAGTCTTACTCAGACAAAGTATCGAGAAACGTTCCAATTTATAAGGTGTTCGCCAGGGAGACACGGGCTAAAAAAGTTAAGAAAAGTAAATGAGACCTAATCTAAATTCATAAAAGATAACTAATCGAACCAAGAGAGATATAAAAATATAATAACCTTTACACATCACTCAAGAAACAAATCAATAAACTTAACTTAACAACTTGAGAAAGTTGAAGTAGATCAGCACGTTCAGACGTTTTATCAAGAACCCATCGTGCCCTGGCACACGATGCTCCACAAAGGTAATCCACGAATGTCGGTCTGGTGCCTTCCGTGCAGTTATTTCCCGTAATAGATTTCGACTTCTTAAGATTTTTATTATTACACGCTTTTATTTAACTTCACTTGTATGTCACTTGCAAATGTTGCAATCGATTTTTCAATCACTTCCAGATGAGCATAGTTGTGTATTCCCGATGACAATACAATAATCAGTCAATTATTTAATAACTTAATATTGTAAAGAAATATAAACAAATCAGGAGCCAAAATCAAGTTAATTAAAAATTCAAGAGTACGTGATGTGCCTTATATTTCTGTTTGCGTAAAACAGGGCATAACTCAAACAAGTGTCTAGGTAAATCAAGGGAAACAATCCTAATTATAAAATTATGAATCAAGGGAAAGTCGAGTTCGATCTCTAGATGGCCTTCAAATTGAAGAAATTGATTGCACCAAATTAACAGGCACAAAGCCATGTAATATTGACGTTCTAAAAGAAATGGATCGCTCAAGAAATTTTAGACCAAATTTACAATAAGTAAAAATATTGTTTATGTTTTAGTAATGTATGTCATAATTTCTCCAACACTAAAAAGAAGAAAATAAAAACAAATAAAAAAATATTTTAAACACATGCTTTTAATGCACTAAAAACCCAAAAATAATTTTTCAAGGAGTTTATAGCTTGCAGTCAATCAAAAAAAAATTAACATCAAATTGACAAAAAGCGTGGGGCGCTGATTCTGCATGAACTTAACTTCTGCTTTATACTTCATTAGACACTTATGGATAAAATATATGATAAGCGCTTAAGCGCCCCACGCTTTTTGTCAATGTTGTGACGGATAGGATGAAATTCAGCTGTCCCTGAATTGACGGATGATAATAAGAGTAGCATTGAATAGCATCGAGGCCCCTGAATTTGTGTGTATTTAAATCGCAACGTGTTCCCCACGTGGAATTCTACCACGCGTGCTAATTAGTATGCACTATCCACCGTGGATTTTCCCCAACGCGGGCTAATTAATATGTAAACAGCTAGCATGTGAGGATCTAGGAGTTTCGTTTTGTCTTAGGTTTAGTTAGCCACACCTACTGCCTATCTCTAGAGCCATGATAATCAAGCATTTCCCTTCCTTTTTCTGTCATCCCGTCTAGAAGGGCGTTGCCAGAGGAAAACGGCAAAGCGGCTACCATCAAAGACGTGTAGTCCCAGAAGAACGAAGCAGAGTTTTTCTCACCTACGGTTCACATGTGTCGTAAAAATTTTGAATCTGTATAACACCACGCTCAAATTCCCCGTTCAAAAACGAGCATAATATTCGAATCTAAAACTAACTATAGTATTTGAAGCAGTCTAAGAACCCAGTCAAATTTACCGCCCACCAA
This sequence comes from Oreohelix idahoensis, assembly GCA_024509875.1. Lineage (NCBI taxonomy): Eukaryota > Metazoa > Mollusca > Gastropoda > Stylommatophora > Oreohelicidae > Oreohelix > Oreohelix idahoensis. The sequence continues at coordinate 197,154 of JAMPIV010017516.1, read as the reverse complement.
AAAATTATCTAAGAGCATAGTACAAATTTAACAACCAATCATAATGCTTCTTTTTTTTTTGGTAAGGATAAAGAAACCTTTTAACTTGTTAACAATGCCTATTTTGTGTTTTTGATCGAACGAATATATTTTATTTCTTAACAACTGAAGATAATTAAACATAAGGAAATGTCTCAAATTATAGCGCTGATATTGCTTAACACATAAGCATAAATATTCACGCATGATAAAATTTTATTGTAGTAGAAAAATTTATTTTAGTAATATTTTGACATCAGGGTAATGCCAAATTTAATTACTTAAAAATTACCCAGATTGAAATGCAAAGAAATAACAAAAGGAAAACCATATAGAACGATAGAGAACAATGGGCCGTTTGATTATCACTTTTGATAATTAAAATCGGTCCGCTAATAACTATAATATATAATATTTAAAATTAGTCAGATTGTACAATCACGCTCAGAACCGCATAAGGCACAAGTCTCAAAAATTAACTTTTGGACTTTTCCTCCGATTGGTTGGATGTAGTTCTATAAACAGTATAAAGGTGGTACTATCGGGGCCATTAGATTCAAAAATCTACACCGAGCTGACCGCATTAGAAAGATAGAAAGATCAAGTCTTCTCCTTCTGTTCTGAAAGCAGTTCTAAGATTCCTTAGAAGGCCCGTTCAGCTTGAGTGTGTATGAATATATTTACCTGAGGGTAAAAAAGATATATTTATTTGCTTATTTTATTAATTATTAACTTGTGAGTAAACAGCATATGTGTTCTATATTAATTCGAAAGTGAAACTGCAGGCGGGATGTGTTGTGTCACACTGACCTAAGTAGGAATGTGTGTAGTATTTGCAGGCTTGTTCGAAATGAAAAAAATGTGTATAGTGTTTGCAAATATGGTAACAAATTACGACAGTAAGTGTTAGTAGCGATTTAAATTAGTATTTCTTCTGGAAGGACACACTGTTCAAAGATCATGTGATAAACGTACAGGAGAAGTTAGAATGAAGTAATCAATAGGTCACATACTGTTTTGTACTTAACTTGATTATCGTACGGAAGCCAAGCATGGACTATGGACACTAACAGGGAATTAATACAGAGAAGGAATGATCAACTTGAACGGACTGTAGGCAAAGAGATTTTAGGTCTTGTGCAACTTGTTAGCACAATATCTGACAAGGGGTAAGACTTGATGTTGTTTGTGGGTGAGTGAATTAAGGCAGACTTCTACATGGAATGTGGTTGTCCTTTTATTCCAGGTTATATCACGAAATTACCTCGTGGCTGTATTCAGTTGAGAGAAAGTGTGGGAGTTGAGAGGTCCTCATATAAGCCAGACCCCATCTTCGCAGTCAGGAGTCACAAAGTTGGTGATCCTGACAAATGTTTTACAGGACAATTAAATTGTACATAAAATTTCATACAGCCTTGCTTAAATAATTTTATTAAAGTTGAAGTTCTGTTTGAAATTAATCATTTATTATATTAAATACATTCCCATAGACCCGTAGCTAAATCAAATTGGGATCTCAAGAGGTAGCAGTTAGGGACTCAGAGTACATCATCATCATCTTCTCTGAGAACTTACATAGCTTGACCCCACTTTGATGTCTATACACCCTTGCTCTTTTCAGAGAAGGGGGTATTTCTTATAAGACCAGTCTCTTATCTGGCACTATCCTGGTATCATCTGATACACCTATTTGTCCAGGATATCCCATATTTTAGTAACATCAAAACCTCTTATGACATATTGGTGTCCTGTCTTGGATTTTTCCATCATACCCTGGGGCTCTCACTGTAGGGAATAATAAATCTAATAAAATTAAACAACTTGTGGTGAATTGGATGAGCGGTCATTGGCTATAGTTAAGTAAGTTAGTTAGTATTTGCTAATTGATAATATAAGTGTTAATTTGTGTGCGAGTGAAAGAGAATGGCAGATTTGGCAAAATTTAGATCTGCTACAGTACAGGCGGAAAAAGACTTTGGCCTGAGTGGGGACGCGTTGATTCAGTATGTTACTTCTGAATGTGATAAATTTATAGAACGGGATAGGGAAGATATGAAGTTAGAAACAGAGAGAAGATTACAAATAGAAAGGGAGGCTAGGCAGATGGAGGCTGAGGCCAAGAGATTGCAGATGGAGGCTGAAAAAGAGGAAAAGAGATTGCAAATGGAGGCAGAGGAAAAACGTTTGCAAAGGGAACATGAGTTAAGACTAAAAGAAAAGGAACTTCAAGGACATGTAACAGATAATGGAAGCTGCCCAACTACCTCTGACACTAGTGCAAGTCAGGGTGCCTCAAATTCAGCCATGAATTTCCACTTAGACCCATTTGTAGAGAAAGAAGATGACATTGAATCATTTCTAAATAGAAATGAAAGATTAGCAACTAACTATGGTCTAGAGAAAGAAAAGTGGAGCCTAAAACTATCACAAGGGTTGAGGAGAATTTCGTATGAAGTTTTCTCCAAATTAAGCAGGGAAGATCAAGAAGATTATGACCTCCTAAAACAAGCATTGTTAGTCAGATATGAGAAGAATGCTGAATTTTATAGAAAGAAATTTAGAACTACTAAGCTGCTGTCTGGAGAAACATACCACCAATTCTCTGCAAGGCTATAAACCTACTTGGAGAAATGGACTGCTCTGGGGAAAACCCAAGACCTGAAATAAATGGTCATGATGGAGCAGTTAAGAGAGTCCATGGCTCCAGACTTGAGAAAGTTTCCCATGGAACAAGGTGCAGAGAGGTTGGGGGAGATTCTCAGTGTTCCTGAGATATATCAGGCAGCACAGAAAGAAGTAGCTGGTATTAGAAAGAAAGAAACAAACAGATAGTAATAAAACCCCACCAGACCAGGATGATTATAATAATAGGGATCAACTACCTAGATTCAAACATACTTATGACAGGCCACGATTTGATAGAAACCCTCAGGTACAGGACAAAAGATCCTATAAACAAAGTGATAAGTGGTGTAAAATATGTAGGATGAACAATCATAATACAAATGAATGTGATAGGAAAGTTCCTCCATATCACGCTGCATGCATGATAACAGTGGACAAGGGAAGGAAGAAACTGACAGACAGTCAGATCGATCTCCATCATCCCCCATCTGTGAAGAAGTAGTATGTAATGGTACGAAAGTCAAGTGCCTTTACGATTCAGGATTCGAATATGACTCAGTTGTGAGCGCAACCCTGGTGCACCCAGACCAGTATACCACAGACAAAGTTGAGATACAAGGGGCATTAAAAGGAACAGCCACCATGACACTTCCCGTAGCCAAGATCAATTTCAAGACTAGGTACGTGGAAGGAGTGATTAGTGCAGCAGTGTGTGACGAACATAATTACCCGCTGGTGTTTGGAAAGAGATATGTTTTTCTAGGGAGCCTTATAAAACCTGTGATCATGGCAAAGTTCCAGGTCAGGTCGACTCCTAGTAAGGAGGAGGGAATTCCACTTACTATTCATCCTAAACAGATTAAAAAGGCCCAGGCCAAAGATAAAATATTAAAACCTTGCTTTCGCAAATTGCCAACCAGCCATAACACCCCCAAGAAAGGAGAATTTTATTTAAAGGATGGTTTGCTCTACCGGAAAGCTGGAGCAAAACAAAAGGGGCATGGACAGTTAGTACTGCCAGCTTCATATAGGGACAAAGTTATGGCACAAGCACATGTTGTACCAGACGGTGGACATCAGAAAATTGGTACCACCTGTCAACGGACATCTGTGAATTTCTATTGGCAAGGCGTAGCTGCAGACATTGCAAAATTTGTGGAGGCCTGTGATCAATGTAGCAAGGTGACATCCCAAGTTGGGAAAATAATACTCAGGACCTAGAAAAGCATTGTGGCAAAAATAGGCCTGAAAAGAAACAGGATAAGGTAGACAACGTGAATAGGCATGCTCCTTCTCACACACAGTCTTCCAGTAGACCAGTAACACTGGCAACTCTACGTATGGCACAAAGAGTAAACATAAACACAGACCAGCCTCACCCGATACAATGTAGATCGGAATTCGTGGAACTGGCTAAAAATAGAATCGGTTGTCAGCCAAATTTGAAACCGAAACTGAGGGATTCCCCCAGACGAGTTGGGAGCGGGCGTTTGGCCAATTGGCCTAATGTCAAGCTCACTTCAACATACGGCTATTAATTTAGCATTATAAGGGCACCAGTGACAGTGGTAGCTGGCCGGCCCTATACACAGTCCATTGGAAGTATTGTACGGACATTGGATTGAGATCACATATTGCATAGCAATGCTACAGGGAGAATTGATTCTTGATGCAGGAATTCATTTCCCCATATATATTAGGATATCACCAATGACGTTAGGCTGAGAAAAACAGCTGGTGAATATGGACTCTACCTGAATTGCAGGAAAGTGAAAGAGCCATTAGAGAATATTAGTAAAGGGATTTTCCAAATTCCATTCAAGCCTGAGCTCAGACCAATGGTTGTCTGTGATCACATCGGAGGGGCACATTAATTCATATGTTGCTTTTTGGATTGAGAATACTCCGAGTGTTTTATCCAGGCTGATGAGGAAATTACTGGATCCCCTACTAACTCTGCTATCACCAAATTTATAGATCTCCTCCTCATAAATATTGCAACCTTGAGGAACATCTAAAACCTCTGGACATGTCAGGAACAGACTCAGAGAAGAGAAATGGTGAATACTGATTGATAATCAGCATTTGACAGGCAGAAGCACCTGTGCTGTTTATTAACATAACATGCGGTGAATTTATCTCTGGATTGCAGAGGTCTGAGGCAATCTTCTTGAGAAGTGCCTACTTGAATTGACCCACCTGCAGGAATCCAGGATCACACTAAGGCATAGTGGAGTCAATTTGAACGTGAGTATAATACAGACATGAAAGCTGCACTAGTGGTTCACGCTTTTCAAACGGGGTAGATATGTCGTAAAAATTTTGAATTTTGAATCTGTATGACACCACGCTCAAATTTCACGCTCAAAAACTAGCATAATATTTGAATCTAAAACTAACTATAGTATTTGAAGCAGTCTAAGAACCCAGTCAAATTTACCGCCCACCAAAAAATTATCTAAGAGCCTAATACAAATTTAACAACCAACTATAATGCTTCTTTTTTTTTTTTTTTGGTAAGGATAAAGAAAACTTTTAACTTGGTAACAATGCCTATTTTGTGTTTTTAACCGAACGAATATATTTTATTTCTTAACAACTGAAGATAATTAAACATAAGGAAATATCTCAAATTATAGCTCTGATATTGCTTAACACATAAGCATAAATATTCACGCATGATAAAATTTTATTGTAGTAGAAAAATTTATTTTAGTGATATTTTCACATCAGGGTAATGCCAAATTTAATTACTTAAAAATTACCCAGATTGAAATGCAAAGAAATAACAGAAGGAAAACCATACAGAACGATAGAGAACAATGGACCGTTTAATTACAACTTTTGATAATTAAAATCGGTCCGCTATAACTATAATAGATAATATTTAAAATTAGTCAGATTATACAAACACGCTCAGAATCGCATAAGGCACAAGTCTCAAAAATTAACTTTTTGACTTTTCCTCCGATTGGCTGGATGCAGTTCTATAAATAGTAACAAGGTGGTACTATCGGGGCCATTAGATTCAAAAATTTACACCGAGCTGACAGCATTGGAAAGATAGAAAGATCAAGTCTTTGCCTTCTGTTCTGAAAGCAGTTCTAAGATCCCTTAGAAGGCCCGTTCAGCTTGAGTGTGTATGAATATATTTACCTGAGGGTAAGAAAGATATATTTATTTGCTTATTTTATTAATTATTAACTTGTGAGTAAACAGCCTATGTGTTCCATATTAATTCGAAAGTGAAACTGCCGGCGGGATGTGTTGTGTCACACTGACCTAAGTAGGAATGTGTGTAGTATTTGCAGGCTTGTTCGAAATGAAAAAAATGTGTATAGTGTTTGCAAATATGGTAACAAATTACGACAGTAAGTGTTAGTAGCGATTTAAATTAGTATTTCTTCTGGAGTGACACACTGTTCAAAGATCATGTGATAAACGTACAGGAGAAGTTAGAATGAAGTAATCAATAGGTCACATGCTGTTTTGTACTTAACCTGATTATCGTACGGAAGCCAAGCATGGACTAGGGACACTAACAGGGAATTAATACAGATAAGGAATGATCAACTTGAACGGATTGTAGGCAAAGAGATTTTAGGTCTTGTGCAACTTGTTAGGAACAATATCTGACAAAGGGTAAGACTTGATGTTGTTTGTGGGTGAGTGAATTAAGGCAGACTTCTACATGGAATGTGGTTGTCCTTTTATTCCAGGTTATATCACGAAATTACCTCGTGGCTGTATTCAATTGAGAGGAAGTGTGGGAGTTGAGAGGTCCTCATACAACTGGAACCAGACCCCATCTTCTCAGTCAGGAGCTACTAAGTTTGTGGTCCTGACTTGTGCATATATGAATATCAGCCACAACGTTCGAAGATAAGTCCTTTAAAAAGGCCAGTGTCAGTTTATCCAAATCATTCATCCAAGAGTTATCAAACTAGAATTACAACCCTTTTATGATGAATCGATAAGACCAGCAAAATAATAAAGAGAACCTACAGCATAGTAATAGCAGACGTTATAAATAATATGAACAGAAACTGTATGTTTAGTTAGTTATTCCAGTGAACACCCTACAAACATGGAACAGTTTTTCCAATATATTTATTTTCATGTGTGAATATCATTTTATTGCTTTTGAGTTTTCCTGACCTGAAAAGATTGAGGTTCAGGACAATTAAATTGTATATAAAACTTTCACACAGTCTTGCTTAATAAGTTTATTAAAGTTAAAGTTCTGTTTTGAAATCAATACCTGTTAAATTAAATAAATTCCCCTAGACACGTAGCAAAATCAATTTGGGATCTTAAGAGGTAGCAGTTAGGGACTCAGAGTACATCATCATCATCTTCTCTGAGAACTTACATAGCTTGACCCCCACTTTGATGTATATACACCCTTGCTCTTTTCAGAGAAGGGGGTATTTCTTATAAGACCAGTCTCTTATCTGGCACTATCCTGGTATCATCTGATACACCTATTTGTCCAGGATATCCCATACTTTAGTAACATCAAAACCTCTTATGATCTCTACACCTCACGGTAGAAGGGGAACGACTAAGTAAGTAAAACCTCTTATGACAATAGCCCAGATTATACAAGACAAAGATCTTAATAATGTGTCTAGTAAATGATAGAAGAATGAGAATAAGTAAAGGACAGAATGTAGGTTTTTGGTATTTTATAAACGTATAAACATATAAAGAAAACATGTTTGTTTATTTATTTACTGTTTACAGGCCTCAGGTTTCCCTCCTTATATGTTTACACATTGAGGAAACTTGCTCCAAGGTACACAAGGAGAACAGAACTGGAGACTGATATGGAAGATATAAAGTAAGACATGGAAGATATGAAGTAAGACATGGACGATATGAAGTAAGACATGGAAGATATGAAGTAAGACATGGAAGATATGAAGTAAGACATGGAAGATATGAAGTAAGACATGGAAGATATTTTTTTTTTTTTTTTTTTTTTTTTTTTTTCGTACGCCCGCTAATACTCGAGGCGAAATCTCAGGTTATTACTATGTCTAACCTGACATTGATTTTACGTGAGTATCCCTTTTTACTTGTACAGAGACAGGTGTCCCTCGCCATTCAGGCAAATACTCTCCGACTTCGGAGGTACCCATTGCAGCTGGGTCGGCTCAGGAGCCGCCAATCCCTGGTCGACAACACTCCTTCAAATGTACTCGCCAGGTCTCGAGTTAATCCAGTCCAATTCCCGGTCGACGAAAAATCCTCAAATGCCGTCGCCCGGGTTTGATCCTGAATCACCCGGTCGCCAGAGCGGTGTTGTAACCACTACGCTAGCGCGGCTCCCATGGAAGATATGAAGTAAGACATGGAAGATATGAAGTAAGACATGGAAGATATGAAGTAAGACATGGAAGATATGAAGTAAGACATGGAAGATATGAAGTAAGACATGGAAGATATGAAGTAAGACATGGAAAGACCCTGAGCTGATAGTACCGGACAGAAAGACGTGGCATAAGTTTGCTGACGCCCTATGCTCCGTGGGGAGCTGAAGGGTAATGGATGGCGGGCAAACAGCGAAAAGGTTAAACGAAACTTAACATGGCAGGCTAGCTTAATGAAATATAAACTGTCAAACATATATCTTCTGCCTGCATACTTAAAACGCAATTAAGAAAAAGTATAGTCCCTGGGAGTCTCTGAAGAGATTACTGCGCTTTCGGGCTTGCAGAAGAACGCGACTAAAATGAGGTTGTGCATAGGTCTGACATTCTCATCATTAAACAAAATACCACAGAAACCACCGCTACCACAGCATGGGACTACTTTGGTGCGGGCTTTCTGTGGAATCAGCTGCAGTTGTAGCTTCATGCTCGATAAGGAGCGCAAAGGAAAATGATGATGATGCTCAAAAACCTTTGTGCGATTCAGCGAGACAACTAGCCAGTCTATCTAACACAACTAGCCAGTCTATCTAAGACAACTAGCCAGTCTATCTAAGAAAACTAGCCAGTCTATCTAAGACAACTAGCCAGTCTATCTAAGACAACTAGCCAGTCTATCTACATCTACTTTTATTTTTTGTCTGGGTATTTTTCTGTCCGAAATACCCCAGAAAATAAAAAAGTATTCTCTCTCTCTCTCTCTCTCTCTCTCTCTCTCTCTCTCTCTCTCTCTCTCCCTCCCTCCCACCCTCCCTCCTATCTATAACAGCAGGAAATTATATACCATATTTTCTTAAAATTGAGTCAATTGGATCTCTTGACGTCCATGAATGGATTCTAGGAGGTCCGTATATATAAGCTAACAATTTGAATTTTAGTTTCACCAAAATTTGAACTCAGAAAATGATCATAGGTTTTGATTTGAAAGAAATATATTTTACAGTTTGTTTTTGTATTTCAGTATGACTTTACGTAAGCTTAAATATTTTTTTTATAATAAAATCTGCTGTGTTTACATGCAAAAAGTTTAATTAAGCGACTATGTACATTTTTTTCTAAGAAGAGGCCCCTTTGCTTTCAGTGAACAATCAAAGGGTCTGTAGCCTTCACCAGATAATAAAATGGATCCATGGCACAAGACATTTACGAACGCCTGCTCTATATAGAGCGTTACAACAGAAGTCAAGCTGATGACCAGAAGCGTTCCCGTCAGACTAATGCTTCGGCTGTTTTATCTCTGTTGCGGCGCAAATGGGACAGAGCCACATGGGTTATGGCTCCCAAGCGTCAGGCTTCTATTGGTCTTCCGTCTGTTGGCCTTCCGTCTGTAAGCCTTCTGTCTGTTGGCCTTCCGTCTGTTGGCCTTTCGCCTGCGGCCATCCGCATGTTGGCCTATCGTCTTTTGGTCATCCGTCTGTTGGCCTTCCTTTTGTTGGCCATCCATCTGTTGACCTACCGTCTGTTGACCTTCCGTCTGTCGGTTTTCCGTGTTTTGGCTTTCCGTCTGTTGGCTTTCCGTCTATTGGCCTACATTCTGTTGACCTTCCGTTTGTTTGCCTTCCGTCTGTTGGCCATCCGTCTGTTTGCCTACCGTCTGTTTGCCACTCGTCTGTTGGCTATTCTTCTCTTGGCTTACCGTCTGTTGGATTCCGTTTGATGGCCTTCCCACTCCATCTTGGTACCAGCTTGCAACTTCAGTCCTGGTGTTATCCATTTTGCTTATTACTGTTTATAAATTTCTGTCCTGAATATTATAGCCTAATGTGTTTGTTCCACAGCTAGCACGATGCCTTTACCGCAGCATCACCAAGCCTTTTAAGCTTATTATTGTTTATAAATTTCTGTCCTGAATATTATAGCCTAATGTGTTTGTTACATGGAAGATATGCCTTTACCGCAGCATCACCAAGCCTTTTAATCTTATTATTATAAAGTTTTGACTGATGGGTGCCAGTCATGACCAATGACTATAACCCACAAAAGCCAGCTCCAAACCTCAGAAATGAGGTATCTGAAGAAGTTCTTGAAGTAATAAGAAGAGGCATGGTCCGGAACCAGACGATACGTCATGGCCTCGAAACCCAATCTCCCTTCAGACCCAAGTGGAACAGTCCCAATTATTGCAGAATGGGAGAAGATCGGCTACCACGTCAAATATGGGAAACCAAAAGTCAGGGATCCAGACTTCTAAGACGAGCTGAAAGGACAACATTAGACAATCTATGAAGGACCGAGGGCTTGACTGGAACCAGGCCAGGAGGAAGACAGCCGATAGTATAGTATGATGTTCTCTCTGGTAAACCTCTGTACCCCAGCGTAGAAGAGGAATGACTAAGTAAGTTAGTAGTATTATTAATAATTATATTATCTATATATAATGCTAACACAATAAAAACAATGAACTGTTTGCATTCATCGTCCTAGTCTCCCCTGGTTTTTTTTTTTTTTTTTTTTTTTTTTTTTTTTTCGTACGCCCGCTAATACTCGAGGCGAAATCTCAGGTTATTATTTTTTTTTTGTCTAACCTGACATTGATTTTACGTGAGTATCCCTTTATTTCTTGTACAGAGACAGGTGTCCCTCGCCATTCAGGCAAATACTCGCCGATTTCGGAGGTACCCATTGCAGCTGGGTCGGCTCAGGAGCCGCCAGTCCCTAGTCGACGACACTTCTTCAAATGTTCTCGCCAGGTCTCGAGTTAATCCAGTCCAAATCCCGGTCGACGAAAAATCCTCAAATGCCGTCGCCCGGGTTTGATCCTGTATCACCCGGTCGCCAGAGCGGTGTTGTAACCACTACGCTAGCGCGGCTCCCATCTCCCCTGGTGATTTATTTCATTTTCTTTTGCGGCTATTCTCCTTATATGAAACATATTACTTATGATAAAAATACGACAAGTGCCAGTGAAACAATAGGTGAGAAGAGAACGCTGGCGATGGTTAGGACTTAAACTGAGGAAACCTGTTGTAGCATTACCCTACGCAGTCTTGGGTTCTGGAATGCCCACGGGAAGAGATAGAGAGATAAGTCGAGAAACACATGGAGAAGAGAGCTGGAGGCAAAAATGAAAATAGTGAGGACGACATGGAAAGACCTTGAACTGAGGTATGAGACAGCAGGGCTAGCATACGTTTATTAACGGCTTATACTTGTTGGGGAGCTGATATGTGATGAAGGAATGAAACATGCTCCACATACAGATTGACATGATCTGTTGAAGACCACAAACATATGGTTTTACGGAAGAATGTTAAAAATACTATGGACACGTGAACAGAATAATGAGGAAAGAGGCCAATGCGCGAAGGAAGCATGTTACTTTTGTTAGAAGGAAACAATCCATTTTCTTTATGCATGTAATGAGAAGAAGGAAGCTAGAGTATATTTTGACAACTTGAAAGATTGAAGGAAAAAAAAAGGTATAGAGGAAGATAAAGAGAGAAGGTACTGGACAGTTTGACATCATGGCATGGAAAGAATTCAATAATAGAATACTGGAGACAGGAAGTTGTGGAAAGACAGGTTCGCCTACGCCACTAAGCATAATACTTGAAGAAGAAGAAGAAGAAGAAGAAGAAGAAGAAGAAGAAGAAGAAGAAGAAGAAGAAGAAGAAGAAGAAGAAGAAGAAGAAGAAGAAGAAGAGGAAAAACATATTCAAGGACAGCAATTCTTTAGCACGTTCTGATTTTTCTAATTCTTGTTGCTGTCACTATCTGGTGAGTAACACCATTATATTATTAACCACTCATTCATTTATTTATTTTTCTCGCTGCATACAAAGAATGGAGCCACCTCTACAACTGGTCCCCTCGCACGTTACATACGTCAAAGTCCCCGTGCATTTGTAGCGATTTGTTTTATATGATCATACGTTATTAATAGTAGCGTGTTCAAACTTCCATAGTTGCACAAGGCCTCCAACGAACGACCGGGTTACCTGTATCTGGTGGAATTAGACAATCCAAGCTAGTTTGTGGCCATGACAGAAAATCAATTGTACACCTGATTAATTAGACATGTCCTTGAGTGAAGAAGATATTGCTGGAGTTAAAGTTTAATCATGGAGCACGGAATATAATTCAATGTCAAATTTCATTAGTAGAAAACTGCTATTTAACAGAATAGGAGTCTTAGGCGTGTGATGCGTGAATGATAATAATAATAATAATAATCAAACACGTAGCGAAGAAGATCTAAAACCGTCTTGCATGAGCAGATTATTACACAGCAATTTCTGTGTTTTTTAAACACTTTTATTGAATGTTATATGAGCGTAGTTTGGATGTTTCAAATCTTTTAGACCTTGGTTCATTAGGTTTCAGGTGGTCCAGGGAGCTCTACATTTTGCACACGACCCTCTATAGCAGAGGTTTTCAAACTTGTTTGGTCCGCGGCTCCCTTGACCTGTGCATAAATCACCGCGGCTCCTCTCTATAAAATATATTGATGGACCTTGGCTCATAATATCGAGCCCAACACTTTTCCGAAGCCACCGCGACGCCCTTAGCCGAGGGCCGCGACGCCCCTGGGAGCCGCGACGCACAGTTTGAAAACCTCTGCTCTATAGTTTAAAAAAAAGGTAGTCCCATATAGATACTGCCGTAGGGGACTGAAGTGTTAGAGACTTCACTATAATAGGTCCAGCATCGAGAGGTGGGGTGACCAGTTCCATTCCTCGCTCCCTTTTCCTTCCCTAGCTCAAGCGCAAAGTCAGGTACCCATTTACAGCTGGGTAGACATTGTCGTGTCTATACCGTGAATCGAAACCCGGCACTTTCGCCGCCGAGACCATCGTTCTAACCACTCTGGGAATCGGACGCCCCCTCTATAGTTGTTAATTTCAAACTATGAAAAATTTGAAGGTACCTCGGATGTCCTGCCCCAGGCCAGCCATGCAAAAATGAAAATGAACATTCTTAGAAGATTACAGCCAAGTAAGTATTACAAAAACTGGTGACGGTTCACAGAACTTGGTGATGTTGTACACAAAAATTGTGAACATTGTTAAAGCTTTGTTGCAATTCGTAGCGTGGGGAGCATCAATACAATTACAGATTTTTGTTAGCAGATGTGGTAACAGTAATAAAAGTGGATCCATAAAACGTGCGTTTTCCATGTGTATCGGATTGGGTAAGCAATTAAAGCGTTTACATCGAGCTGTTGGTGCTGCTCCTGTTACTGCTAGTACTACTGCTGCCACAACTGCTACTACTGCTGCTGCTAATACTGTTACTACTACTACTGCTGTTACTACTATTACTGCTACTACTACTATTAATAATAATGCTACTTCTGCTTTTCTTCCTCATTCTTCTTCCTCTTCCTCTTCTTATTCTAGTAGCCCAATACCAGCCGGCGTAGATGATCACGTCTCTCCATAACTTTCTGTCCCCAACGCTGATTAGCAATTTTGTTATTGACTTCCTTATCTTCTCTGAATATCGACCTCTAACTCCTTGTCTTCTCTGAATATCGACTCCTTTTTTTCAATCTTCCCCATTGTCACAATAGATTCCAGTTTTAATCTTCTCATAACATGGTCAAATAAAGCGGATTGCTTCTTTCTAAAATGAATAACAAGCGTGCTTTGAGCACCGCCTTCTTTCAGGACTTGACATTACAATTTTTTTTAGCTGTCTGTGTTGTTCTGTACATTCTTTTGCAAAACCACATCTCTGCTCTGTGACCTAAGGATTTCTCTGCCTGTCTGCTAATTTTCATTGACTCTTTTCCATATGTTAGGATTGGCTCTACATAACAATCTGTCGTAAATCGAAGATAATTCCGTAAAACAAGAAAAGAGCTAGTTATACTGTTCAAAAAAAGAAACGCAACATTTTTGGTGTTACTTTTATAAAAGATATTCGTTGATTGGACATCAGTCAACCTATCGACTGTGTCCACCTGGTCATTAACTTCTCGTGGTTACCTGAATTGTACTCACCTCATGATTCGTGATGTCGTGAAAGAGGTCAAGGGCAAAACAACATTTTTGACAATAACTCCTGACCGTTTGATCTGAAATTCGACGAGCTGCTGACATTGACTGGACTGTGGAGGACGCAGATGCAAGTCGATTCCTGAGGTGACGCTGCCGTATGAAGCGGTATTCGGCAGGAGTTGTGACTCTGGGTCTTCCACTGCGCGGCCGGTCTACCACTGAGCCAGTTTCTTGAAATCGCCTCCAAAGGCGACTAATGGTTCTTCTAACTACATTAAATTGTCTGGCCACTACACTTTGTGACTGTCCCGTCTGTAAACGTCCAATGATGCTGAGTCGTTGTTCTGTAGTGAGATGAGCCATACTTGCGCATTGAATTTTCAGCTGAATTTATTCGAGGAGCGTAAATCTTTTACAGGCATTCAATAAAATGGTCAGAGAGTTTTGTGTTTTACGGGATTCTCATGAACCTGTCACGAGTTATTGTCAAAAATGCTGTTTTGACCTTGACCTCTTTCATGACCTCACGAATCATGAGGTGAGTACAATTCAGGTAACCACGAGAAGTTAATGACCAGGTGGACACAGTCGATAGGTTGACTGATGTCCAATCAACGAATATCTTTTATAAAAGTAACACCAAAAATGTTGCGTTTCTTTTTTTGAACAGTATAGATAAACATCTTGGTGGAGCGAACACAGTTAGAACTAAGAATATTAGAATTATGCGAGCAAGATACGATCCAAAACATGACGCCCGGGGGGAGGGGTGTAGAGCGGATTGAACACACTGTGTTCTTTCTGCTGCTTGTTCTGAGGAGGATACTAATTCTCTTGTGGTCATTCCATTTTAACTTTAGCGGCGGACCTTTGTAGTCAAACATCATGACGTACGGTCAATGTACCTTGAAGATATGGCAAGGCATGCGCATTATTTTAATGGGAGTTTAGTTTTTGTCATTAACAAGCTGTGGACTGTCAGTGCTCCGCTGGGAGCAGGTAGTAATGTCAGTCGTGTATGAGAGGTAGTCAGTAGAGTGGTCTGAACTTGACAACACGAAACTGCGAGGTCAGCAGGTCAGGGATGAATGCAAGGAGAGTTCTGATTGGGGCAGTGAAGAAACGGGGGTCAGGAGAGCGACGAGTTTTTTGGTGGTGATGGTGGGACTTGAATTGTCGAGTGCGAGAAGATATTTATTCGTGTGAATCTTATGCATTTTGTGATCTGGGATTTTCATGAATGTGATACATTTCGCTGTCTATATATATATATATATATATATATATATATATATATATATATATATATATTGTAATTTTGTGGCCACAGTTTTTGAATACATTGGACAGAGTTGAGACAATGACTTGTGTTGGTTATTACTTGAATGTGTTCCACTCTATCCCCCCGCTCTCTTGTTTAGTATTTCGAGGACTAAGACATATGTGTGTTTAATATAAAATACGCTGTGTCAGTTTTGTTTTCACGGTGCTAGGAGCATATTTTCCATATACTCCCTAAAAGTAGTCGGGATTTTGTTTAGTGTTTGTTATAGGCGTTTCACTTAGATAGTAACACGTGAATTATTACCAACGTAGGAATCCATAAGGAAAGACGGACACGAGAAGGATCACCCACTACATGTAAGTGATACGTGGGGATGGGAGACTTTAACTAAAGACCGCCTGTAGAGGGGTTGGAAGTCGTGTCCAATATAGACTGCTCTGAAGATCTACGTCTCAACAGGATTCAGATAGTGGACTGAGGCGTAAATGATACAGTTATATATTTTAGTATATATCTACTGTACTAGGTACTGGTGAAACCAACTGATTGACCTCATAGGTCCGTGTTATGCTGTGTTAACTTGATCACTTGTCTCACTGTGAACTATAGACAGTCCTCGACGTACGACTTTTTGGGAGAATGTAAACATTCTCACAGAATAGTAGAGTTCTACTTCATTTAACTTTAAAAACATTGACTGCGTTTGATCATAAACATTAATTTCCATTGGACGTAGTATCGCGCCTTCAGACGTCATGCTTCAGTCTCAATTGTTCATTTGCGTTGTAAGTGTGTGTACTGTTTCCCAATCACGTCTAGAGAGGGGAAGAGTGCATCCACTAATAGCTATCTTGTTCAGATGATTGATTTGTGTGTGTGTGTTTATGTGCAGACTGTCACAGATATGATTGATTTGTGTGTGTATGTTTACCTACAGACTGTCACAGATATGATTGATTTGTGTGTGCGTGTGTGTGTGTGTGTGTTTACGTACAGACTGTCACAGATATGATTGATTTGTGTGTGTTTACCTACAGACTGTCACAGGTATTCTTAATTTGTGTGTTTACGTACAGACTGTCACAGATATTCTTAATTTGTGTCTGTTTACAGATTGTCACATATATTCTTAATTTGTGTGTGTTTACGTACAGACTGTCACAGATATTCTTAATTAATTTGTGTGTGTTTACGTACAGACTGTCAGAGATATTCTTAATTTGTGTGTGTTTACTTACAGACTGTCACAGATATTCTTAATTTGTGTGTTTTTTTAAATTTGTAATAGTATTTTTTCCACTATTTCTGTAAAATTATTAATACAGAAAATGCACTGCAATGTCATAAAATATTTTATTTCAACATTTTTATTTATTGTTCAGTGTATAACTTCAAATATGATGTTGATATAATGGAATACGGACTTGGAAATATGTAATAAATCAATGCATTGAAGGGGTAGTTCGACTTACGGAAATATGTAATAAATCAATGCATTGAAGGGATAGTTCGACTTACGACCATTTCGACTTACGTCGTCGGAACGGAACCAAGTCGTAAGTCGAGGAGTACTTGTTGTGACGATACAGTTGTGCGATCTCACGTCCACTCCGTCAATATCAACTTTTTCTTCATTTTTCTCTTCCTCTCACTCATCGCTTTTATTTGACATAATTTTCGCCCTTTCATTCATTATTATGTGACATATTTTATGCACCATTTTTTTTCTCTCTATGCTGAATCCAGTAGGGGAAGTCTCTAACACTCCACTCCCCTACGGAAGTATTTGCTTTAGGACTGTCTTTATCTTGTTTACCACTCCTCGGACGTATTTACGTTCCGCCAGGTGAACTGTGGTATTATCGTAACAATAACCAATTGTTACGGTGTTATTTTAAATGACGGCGTCTGCTGGGGTTTAGCCGTGCGCAACGTTTAGGGGTCATTAACATTTATAGAATATGTCGATATTTTACGGTATACTGAACGCGAAATATATGCGGAGATTATGACGCATTCGCGTTGGGAAGGTCACGCTGGGTGACTTGGTTACATTGCCCTTGTTACGCTATCCGTCAAGCAAGAAAGTCGTGTCTTGTATTTCTTCCAAGGAAAAAGGCTTAGTATATAGCCTATATTATATATATGAATCGATGTAGAACTCAGGGTCAGTTCGGATATTAATCTAAGTATGAGATTAATTAAATTAAATTAAATGATGGAAGGAGAATCGCATTATGATTCAAATTGTAGCTGTCAAGAACTCATGCGCTCATTTCTGGCTGTTGACTACAACAGCGCACGTATATAGCCACGATGTTCATCTGACATATTGTTTTGACACGGACGGATACTTACTGATATTATTTGGAATTCATTGTTATGCTGAACTGTACATGAAGTTTTGTGAATGTCGGATATCGTCTTTTGTATGAATACATGTGGACTCAGAACAGAAGGCTTGATCCTTTATTTACGTTTCGGGTTTGGTTCACAGCTGTAAATGTTTACGTTTTCCAGCACGATAGCTCTCCCACAAGGGAAATCAGTTAATATATAATATGCAAATCAGAACGTCGAAAGGATGTTCTGATGGTCAGAGCTAACCATCAACACCAAAACATTAACTACATCTAGGGAGTGACTTTCCTCTTCAATCAATAATAGAAGAACGAAGGAACAGCAGCAAACACACCAACCACACCCGTCACACCAATCATGAGACCGGTCACCTGTTTATCTCTTTGAATCCGCCTGACCACCTTTGGAAACGTGTCGGTCCAACATTTGACCCCAGTGAAAAGCTGCTGGTCGTGTTGGCACAAGTTTGTATTGTGCGTTCAATGAAAGAAGACAACATTGTCTGAGCAGACATCTGTCTGGCGGAGGCACGCAGATAAAGGCGATAATTGGATAACCTGTCGAATGTGAAATAGACATCTTGGCGGAAGACATTACTCCAGGAAAACATGTTCACAATATTGTGGGAGGCAGATAGGTGCAGCCGGAACAATATTACGTCTTATTATAAAGAGGTCACGCGTGGATATTAAAATTAATATTTTAAACACGCGAGGGGTTATTTAAAACTTCCCTACCCAAACAGTGCTAGAAAGATTTGATTGGTTTGATTTGAGATGCCGGAATAAACAATGCATTCTATTGGAACATTCGGCGAAACACAACACCATCTGTGAATTGAACTGAGAATGAGAGATATAATCTAGTGAACTCAGAAACACAGAACAGACAGCTACGCAACTTCAACCAAGCAACTCCCAACAGCCAGAAAGAGAAGGATCGGACCGAGAATTCCTATATCAAAAATGAAAGATCGGCAGTATTTGGGCAACTCTAAAACCTTAAGAGTAAACACGCATATTAAAATACACAGACTGTAAAACTTCAGGACCAGGACTTTACATGTTAGGACTGGAAACCTAGGAATTGGATCATCAGTCATAAGAGAAACAATGTCCCAGACCAAGTGCATACAGAACACCTGTCGAAGAGGAATTACTAGTTTCCCAGGCCAAGTGATTCATAGAACACAGTCATAAGAGGAATTTCTCAGACGAAATTGATTCGAGAGCATATTGACCGAAATTGCTCTCGTCCGTCTGAAAAATCTGCGCAAGGAGATTGTGTATTCCCAAAAATGTGTGTTCGTGGTTACAAGCCATCAGACGATTTGTGGTACTAATGCCGCTAGTGTGAGAAAAAAGCATCCACCATAACCGCCTACAGTGGAAGAGAGTGTGGAGAAGGCTTTCGTCAATACAGAATTGTTGAACCACAGCTGCAGGACTGACTCATACAAGCTAAGTGCTAACTAAAAGGCACCAGCAAAAAGGACATTTCAGTTAAACTTTAAGTATAAAGTTAAATTTCCACATACGTCTCAATGACGAGAACTTTATCAAAATTCCACTAATCTTTCCATATTTATTTTAACCTGTTAAAGACTATTTCACTATTAAATGTGTTACCTGTTGTTTTAAAACTAAACAATAATAGTTGATTCAGTTATATATATGAAAGCAAACGTATGAGTCAGAATAGTTAATCTATATATAATTACTTAGACATATATTTACACTGAACAGAGCTATACCTTATACGAGGGATTTCGTTGGATTACACCAACTGGGGGCTTGAACGGGCTAAACCATTGCTTAAATACTTCAGAAAAGGCGACGAACCAGATAAAAAGTTAACAAATTGCTCAGCCCTAAGCAGCTTTGGTTCTTGACTTCTGGTAATATCTTGTGAACTCTCCCTTCAGGTAGAAGTGTTATTAACCTTCTATCGACATCTCTGCCAAGAGTAATCTTGCGCACAGGTAGATGCCTTGGAAGCCACTATTGGATACTCTTGAGTTTTGGTCCCTGTTGGACCACTACTGCAAAGCAGGGGAGGCAATCCGTGACACCTGTAATAGGTTAACGTTATGTTGTGTGCCATGAATCGGCGTAAAACTCTGCTGATGTATTACGTCAGCATGCCCGTTGTCACTTACCTTCGTTAAGTATCGGAAAAATCTTCCCTATACGGGATAATCCGTTGGACAGGAATAATTCCTTATTTGAGCCATGTAAACTGGAAACAAAAACACTCAATTTAGCGCATACGAGTATTTATGCGTTTATCTAAGTGAATACTGCGTGGAATGGAATCATAGTTTTACACAGTAGGGCAGAACTGGGGCGGAATATATGGAATACTGTTTGGAATCGCTACATTGCGTTATATTGGAGATATTGTGAAATATTGCTACGAAAAAAACACAAAACCGGCTTTTTCATGTGATAAAATCTAGTCTGAAAGAATTTGCGCAGCGTGCTCTCCTAGTCACCCGCTTAGCCACTATTTAAGGACGAAGTGAAATTCAAATTGCACACACACGCTACGGTAGAAGTCGACACTGGTATGAGAGCAAGAGCTAGTGTTAGCATTGTCACGTGACCGATAATTTATTTTACCATTTCGTTCCATATGTTATTAACTCTTTTAATTTTCTGTTTTCCTAGACATTTGAATTCTTCTTTTCTATCTTTCATTTTTCACCTGTTCAAACCCCACCCGCGTTTGGTTACGTTCTGGCTTTCAGTAGAAATCCCCCACTGGTCAGAAACGGTCAGCGTAGCGGCAATATTACATTACATACACGCACCTGGTCCGTCCAGGGGAATTTCTCTGGTCGCTTTAAAACGTTTGATCACGAGCGGCTAGTACCCTTTGAGGCCTGGGTAACGAGTTTGATCTGTTTCAGGGGGAGATAATAATCGCGGTCAGTTTGTGGGTTGTTTGCCCTTAGATGAGCAAAGAGCACATAATATTATGATTGTCTCTCTGGGGGAATTTTTGCAAAGTTGTTGCTTCTGAAACCTTTGTCTTACTCTCTTGATTACGCATTACGCCGATACCTCTGAAGAAATATGCAGGCCAGGTGTCCGGGGGGGAGCGTCCTTGTAATCTATAAGAGTAGACGGGTTTAATAAGACAAAGACATTCGTGAATATTCCTGGCCCGTAGATGACCATCATGAGATAAGGCAAACTTTAACACAGTACTAGAATGTGTTTGCCTATGTTCTAGTCATTTTCGGGGTGAGTTGACATATCTTATTATAATATGATATATTCATGTTAGCTTTTATATATCTGTTAGGAAAGTGAATTCATTTCTGAGGACTTCTCCTAGTAATTTAGTTCAGTGATAAGGTAGCGCTGTCTACGGCCTAGTAAGGGTGCTTAAACTGTTACGGTTTATCATGGGTTAAATGTTAAACTTACAATAACAGATAATAGGCGTAGAATCAGTCCACAGATGCTTATCATGGGTTAAGAATAGGCTAAATTAACTGTCATTTCTGTAAGATAATGTCAGGTGTGGATTGTTCACTTAAAACTGAATAGTGAGATGCAGGTAATAACTCTGAATTATAGGAGATAGTCACTGATTCCTTTTTTGATAGATATTTTTAGTGGCAAGGGAGAATCATTTTATGCTTACTTGTGTGGCTAGGCACTAGTCTATAACTTTCACTGAAAGCAGTCACCAGGCATAGATATAATTATATCTTATGATTTAGCCACAACTGTATTATTATAGCAAGAACATTGCATTTTCTTTGTACTCATTTTGTGGAATATTAATATATTTCCCCAAAGGGACATATGATTTATTTGTGTAATGTCAAATGCTGTAATCTGTTTATGTAAATTCATTTAATGTTGTAAGATGAATAAGCATATTCATTTAACTGTAACTAAAGGTTAGGTTTCCTGTATGTTGAGATTGGGAGAAGAGGAGTAGATTGTTGCTGTCAGAACATTTAATGACAATTACATGGGTGTACAAAAGATATTAAGCCTATGCGGGCGCGTGTTGATAATTGATATTTTTAAGGAACAGGAGACATGGTTAAAGACAGCCCTAAACTATCATAGCAATAACTACAATAAATTTAATCCCATAGTGGAGCGAAACTTTCTGTATAAAGTTAGTATGATTTATTATTTGCTTGAGGTAAAAGGTGTCTTTTTTGGGTCTCAGTTTCAGGGAGACCGAATCGCTAAAGCAGACTCCAGTCAGGCGAAGAAAGTCATATGCTCTTCGATCTAGAGGGTTTCTGTATACATCTAGCAACGAATCGTCAACCCCGTTCCTGAATCAAAACCACTTTTTTGTCAACGCCAAGTTAAGCTCACGCAGTGCAACGGAGCCAACGCTAAATCTGGAATCACCAAATGCAGTAGTAGTTCTCTACTCGCCTATTGGATTACCAGCCAGAGCATTGCGGCTTCCAGAATATCAAAACCGCACAGCATGCCTATAGCAGAATTCCATATCACCCTTCCTTTTTTGTGCCTAAACGGGGCACTCAGCAAACCACAGCCAAACCAGTTTAAACAGGATTTTCAGCCAGGCAGAGCCTAGCGCCGGATAAGCGCGCCTGGGACTCTTTGTCCTCAAGTGACTTCTTCGGGTGTATTTTCTGGATACTTAAAACCTCGCACGTATGAGCAGCCATCTATGGACAGAGTTCCAGCCCCCTCACGCAAGTAGCGGTCACCAACGTATAGAACCTACGAGGAAAGTTGGGTATTTCACTTCATTCATCTTGAAGGATATTTATCCGTAAGACACTTTCTGGAGCTAGCACATTTGGTCCCACGAAATAGCGGACAGGCTGTCGCTCAGTTCGTTTATTTGGTCAGCAGGAGATAAACAACGTCTTCCAGTGTTCCCTCGCGCAATTAGGGGTCACCAACGTTTAGCCCGACAAGGAAAGTTTGGTATTTCACTTCAGTCATCTTGAAGGATATGTATCTGTAAGACACTTTCTGGAGCTAGCGCCTTTGGTCCCCGAAAGCGGACCCTCTGTCGGACAGCTTAGTTATTTTCTCCGTGTTCTACAGGTTTTATGAGTGTTGGTGGGGTGTGTGTTTGTGGGTGTGTATTTGCATTAATGGTGGTTATTGATGATTATTGATGACTATTGATAATTATTTGATTATTGATGTAATTTATGCTGTGTATGATGATATGCATTAATTCCATGCTTTTCTTCTTTAATAAAGTTTACACATTTATTAATGCGCTGTTCCCGGCCCTTTTCATCCATAATTAACTTGTTTAGCTCTTTACTATAATCTCTATGTTTGATAAGAGAAAAGAGTGAGAGCCGGAGGTGCTTAGACAGTAAAAGTGAGTTGAGGCTTGGAGAGAGAGATCACTTTGATAAATCTTCTTCCAGGTTGTGTCAAGTCCATCTCCTATTTACACCTTTCTGTGTGTGTAATCTATAACTCTGTCAGTCCACTATCCCTTGTCGATTTCACTACTATTGTCCAACTCGACAAATACTCTACACTTTACTCAACCACGACAAGCATAGAAGCCTATTCAGTTCTAACTAGAAGAAGACTGCTATTGGACGAAAGTAACTCTTAAACTGTTCCAGTCGGCGTAGTGATTGTGAACCTGAGGCTATATTTATTAATCTTGTAAAATACATTAGGTTTGAAAATTAATGTACAATTGTAAATTGATGTATATTTCGTGCATGATTTTTCATGTCATGTGTATTTTATGCTTGACTGTTCATGTCTATATTCTTGCTCATGCCCATATGAAGCTTGGTTCACCACAAGTATAACCACAATCTATACAGCATTGCTGTAAGCTAGAGTCTTTGTTACGACTGGTATTGACTAGCAGATAAAGCTATCAGCCCTTTTCATGGCTGGCTTTTAATGCTGAGTATAGAAAGTTTGCCTTTATTTATTCACTGCGCATCTTTTGTCTATACGGTTAATGTATTAATAATGTATTATATCATGTACGACATAATTATCCTGACGGACTCTCCGACTTCATGACGTTGTATAATAAACAAGAAAACGATGTACTCTCCTTAATGGACAATATGACCTCCTAACGGCGTCTCATAATATAAAAATTCTGATTACAGTAGTTAATTATTTGAAGAGGTGGCATTTTCCCTTAACAAGCACCATACATAGGGCCTGTTTTGTTTAAGTCTTAAATCTGTAAGGGTACCACGTGAAAATACCTGGCACCAGCATTGTGTCTTAGGATCAGAAGTCGTAACCAATTCAATCCGTAGACCATTACTAGGAGCCTATCCTCGAGTTAAGTGCATCTCACGAAGAAAATATCATCAAACCTGTCACATAATTTTTTTTGGGTCGATCTCTGCTTCACTACGGCCGTACCCTGGAAATTTGTTGTATTGACTATTTACGTGCTTTTCCAGGGTCGGCACCTCGTTCTTTCTCTGCTATGTAACATATATTTTGTATTTTCAAACATTCTTTCAGTTCTTTCAGTAATAATTCGTCTGTTTACCTGACCATCCCTGCTGAGATAGTAGACAGGTGAGGCAATATTAACCGACAACCATGTTGGTTAATCTCGGGTATGGCCGACATCAGATACAGAGTAACATTAAAATCGCCATGCTGTGACGTACGTCTAGTTCGACAAGTGAATTTTCCCTGATATGATGGATGATTAAAGGGACTTTTAGCTTTTCATAACATTAGAACCCCTGAACATTTGTTGTAACTTTTCGTTTCGCCAGAGCGAACCGATTCCACCGGGATTCATTTAGTATGCGGCACGAGATCAAAGACACTGAGACGATCCCCGAGCAGAGAAGCTAGTTTCTCGCAGATTTATCATCTCCGCGCGAACACTAAACCGCTCGCAACAGGAAGGACGGGCGGCATGCTATCAAAAACAGTAGTGGTCCCTGAAACGATTTCGCATCTCGGTGTTAAACACGGAACCGATCGCAGCCACAGCGAACGGGGAAAGCTGACGCAAGCAGCGAGCGAAGATACGAGAGGCCAGGGGCGGCTTCTCTCTTTGGTCTGGCGGTCAGATCCCCTAAATCCTTCCGAGATAAAAAAAGCTGTCAAGTTTCTCACGTCCCACTCATCTTGCATTCCAGTTGTAGATATACAGATCACGTAGAAATACACTTCATCACTCGCTGGCCAGAACTTGATAGAAGCACTAACGATATTTGAAATCTTGCTAGATTATCCCATGGATTTTCATTTATATTTGCAGTGAATTCTATTTCTGTGCAAAGCGGTAATATATATATTGTGTAAAGTGATCAGTGGTCGAGTTCATTCATTATATTTCATTGGATTTTGTGTTAATTTAAACCTATTAAATTAAACCGTCTCAATAGTTCCAGTTGTAAATGTAATGATATACCTGCTATACTATTTCCAAAAAGATAATAGATGTTTAATGCTTAAATTAACTTTTAAAGTCGCGAAGGAATTTATAATTAATAAATTTAGTTAAGTCCTATATTTATAGATGTGTGATTTAACCACTAGAACTCGCGCAGTGTTTATTAAATACATAATTAAATACGCGAGCGTATATATAATAGTCTTAACGGGAAATTTATCGCGCGCTTTGAAGATTATTTGATTTTTAAAGTATGATTATGTTGTTATGGGTTTTCTATCTTTTTCTCTAGATTGATCACCTTTTGCAATCCCAGCAATAACGAAATCTTTCAGAGTTTCCATACTCGGTTCTTAAACTTCCAGACAGTTTGATGAGACATTTTATTAAAGTAAATCTTGTGGTGGTCCGGTGCGGCCTAGCTAACCTAATTACATGAAAGGAAGCCTACCCAAGATCATTTGATTATTATCATCAAATTAAATTACAATCTGTAAGATAAACTGGAAGATGAACAGTGCCAGTAGCGATAGTTTATATACTGCTCTATTGTGAGAGATTACTGATTTACCTGACTGTGACTGAGCCTAGTTTTTCCTCACTGGATTTAAAGAAAAACTTTACCGGTCAGTTGCTGTCATCACGCAGTGAAGGAATATTGCCATCACCTCATTTTCACCCCTGTGTTGAACTGCGTCAGTGCCATCCCATAGACTCGTTTCTTTATAATAAAACACAAGAACTCTTAGAACTTCAAGTCCGGCGATAAGCGGGAATATTTGCTCTCAGTGAAACCTCGCATTATCTGGGGGCGGGACATAGAAGGACTAGACAGTTTTCACCCGTAAAGAGTTTAATTACTGTGTATATCATGCTATGGATTGTCTGATGCTGCAACTCGGTAAGTGTGTGAGTATATATGAGTGTCGATCCGCACAGTATGCATGAATGACAGGAGATTTAATTTTTTGCAACAAACCATTTGTTAACTTGCCTACCGGGTAAAACGTTTTCTGTATACCCGGCATTGTTCCTTTAGTGGGATAATTTGTTAACTCTGTTTCATCCCCCCCCTTTTTTTTTCTTTGCTTAGTAAAGGGAAGACACCAGTTGGGATAACAGTATTTTGTTGTCTACCACCATAACTAATATTGTAACACCTCTTTCAGAGTAATTAAATTCACTGTTGGGTTAACTTTCCTATGCTCCTGATAACTATCTATCTTGAGACTGGGTTTATCTTTGTCTAATACAAGCGGGAAGGGCTTAGTCGATACCAATCTTCTTCACCCCCTCCCTACCTTGATATTTGCATTTTTCTGTACTTATGATAATTTTATGTAACACTTGATATTGGTTTTTTGTGATTTGATTTTTAAGGTAAATAAACATCATAAACTTATATCGGACTGTGTTGGAATACCCAAAAGCCCCCAAAAAATTCCCTCTTTGTTTAATATAGCTGTATCCACGTCGTCTGAGTGTTTGAAGCACCCAATCGGTGTGAGCGCAGACGTGTGTCTGGAAAACTGGCAAATAATTGTTTGACCAGGAGAGTGGAAGAGAAGATTGAGAGAAACGATTTGTCGTAAATAAGTCTGTCTTTACTCTCCTCCAGCACTCTGTGGAGCATCATATTTAATCTATAAATTTCTATCACTGAGTTTTCATCATCATTCTACACACTAAACCGGACTACTATTTCTAGACTCTTTCTCTCAAAATAAATTTACGACAATATGTGGCTGGCTCGCCGGGATAATTTTGAGATACATTTGATGCACACATATTTGTGGGCTGGTTCTGCATCTTGAGCTACATTTGAGGCATTCGCATAGCCGGGATAAAGATATTTTGAGTCTGATCTAAGTCTGGGTCTAACTAGATAGAGTGTGAGTGATCTGTCTTTGTGATTTAGGGAAATAAATAAATAAGTAATTACACCCCTAGACAACGCTTTTTAGTATTTGGGTCGTCCACACAGCATATTTACAGGTTGTTTTCTTTCCACAGCAGTAGAAAGTACGGATAAACAAAAATAGTTGTTATTTAAATTATTCTCTGGCAGAGAAACATCACATTTTTCTTTAAAAGATTTGCTGGGATTGCGTGATTGTTTTACAGTCACTAAAGGGTTTTTGAAGTTAAAAGAGTTGAGCTTAGCTAAAGACGCCTTGTTCTGACTTTTTAAGTCTAGTTAACATCGTCTCTTCTCATATAATTGACTTCAGGGGGAGTTTTTGTAGTGGAGAATTAAAATTTCAGGGAAAATTTTTTTTTTCCTTTAAATTGTTTTAATATAAATTTTTCTCTACTGTTAGTAAGAGTAGATTCTTTTCTAGTGTAACTTACCATTTTAGTGGCATAGTCGCTTGCGTTAAGAGTCTTAAGTGACAATAATAGCAGCGATAAGTTAACACATTTAAGGTAGGAGGTAACTCAAGTAAATTTTTACTTTGGTTTTTCTCGTAGCGGTTCCGAGTTTCTTCCCCTTCTTTTTCCATCTTACTATTCTCTAGTCTTAGAAGCATCCAGTTCTTTGGTATGGCAGAGAGAATTAGGATAAAATCCATTTTGAGACAGGAGGCGAAGAACTCAGCATTAGAAGGAGAAGCCGCGAACCTGTTTGTCAACAAAGAACTTGAAAGATATGACGCGGACCAACAGAGAGAAGAAAAAGAGAAAAAGGAAGCGGAAGAGAGGGCAGAAGCTAGGAAGAAAGAAGCGGACGATCGTCAATTGGAGCAGAAGAAAATTGAGGCAGAGATGGACGCCCGCAGGGAAAGAGAGAAGGAGAGGCAACGCGAAGAGAGAGACAAGGAAAGACAGCATGAATTGGCGCTTAAGGCTTTAGAGAGTCGGGGCGCCTCTACTTCGAATAACGGAGAGCCGTCTTCGCCCCAGTCGCAGTCAATGGATCTCTCCAGCACTCAGTCTGCCCAATTAACTGCGATGTCTTTTGCTTTAGAGTCTTTTCCTAGTCCCAAAGAGAAAATTGACAGCTATCTAGAAAAATTCGAGAGGCTCGCAAATCTGTATGGATTGGAGAGTTCCCGCAGGGCACTTAAACTCTCAACGTCACTGAAAAGTACTGCTTATGACGTATATACAAAGCTGGGAACCAACCAACATGATTACGACATGCTGAAAAAGGCCTTGCTAGAGCGGTTTGAGATGACCGCCCGAAAATTTCTGCAAATGTTCAGAAACAGCCGGAAAGAGAGCACGGAAACATTCCCGCAGTTCTCTTCACGTCTCACGGGCTATTTGACAAAGTGCATTGAATTATCTGACCTACCTCTTACATATGAGGGACTACTTAAACTTGTTCTTGTGGAACAGATAAAGTCAACTTTGTCAAACGAAACCCGTAGATTTTTGGCTGAACAGGGCGCAGTCAGGCTTGAGGACATACTCAATAAGGCAGAACGCTATACCAATGCAATGGCCGAACTTCCCAGCACAAAACGTAAACCCACAGATGAGCCATCTCGTAAACAAAATCTAGAGCAGTCATCTTACTCCTCTAATTCCTCTCAGAATTATAACCAACGAGAAAATAATACCCAGAGACCTCCCCAGGAAAAATCGAAATTCTACAAAACCCGATACCCCCCTAACAACAATTCTGATCAACCCACCAAGCCTACGTGGCAGCGCGGCCACCAAGGTCAAGGAAAAGGGAAGACCCCTACACCAGGAACGTCTGATCAGGGCAAACAAACCGATCCAAACCGCGTCGGATGTTTGCATACAGCCTCGAAAGGTAGAGTCAATGTCAGTGATTCTCAACCTGAGGGGGACGAACCCTCAACTTGAGGAACTGTAATTTTGAATGGTACCTCAACTACTTGTCTCTTTGACACTGGATTAAGCTTTAGTTGTATTGTTGCTAGACACCTAGTCAAACCAGGTCAGGAGACAGAGGAAACCGTCAAACTCAGTGGAGTTTTTAAGAGTGACGCACACAGGACGCTTCCTATCGCACTGGTAGAAATACACTCTGATTTTGTCAGAGGTGTTATTAAAGCAGACATTATGGATGATCCTATCTACCCAGTTATCCTTGGATGTAGATATGTGTTTATTGGGAGACCAAAGGAGCCGATTGTGGCAGCGGTAACCACAAGAGGGCAAGCCAAGAAGGAGAGGGAGCCTGCGCCAAATTTGTTGCCGAACGAACTGAAGGAGGCGCAACAAAAGGACCCTACTCTGGAGCTCTGCTTTAAAAAACTGCCCATGGCTAAGGACCCCAGACACAACGGAGACATCTTTTCTAAGGATGGCGTATTGTATCGTAGAACGGGCAACCCGGACACGGGGAATAACCAGCACCTAGTACCGACGCAGTACAGAAGCCAGATCTTAGAAATGGGGCACTCTCTTCCCTTTAGCGGACATATGGGACAAAACGCCACTATTCAGCGAATAAAAAACCACTATTGGTGGCCAGGAATGAACTCTGACATTATCAGGTACGTGAAATCCTGCGCCCAGTGCCAACGGGTAGCACCAAAGCACTTGACACCCCCAGTACCTATGGGGCAAATGCCAATAGTGGGTACTCCATTTGAACGGGTTGCTGTCGACATCATTGGACCCCTGGAAAGGACCAAAAGAAAGCCCTGGTTCATCCTGACTTTAGTCGACACTTGCACAATGTGGGCCGAAGCTATACCGCTAACATGCACAGATTCCAAGCATGTCGCAGAAGCCCTCGTGCAAATCTTTACACGGTTGGGATTCCCTCAACAAGTTTTGACGGACAATGGATCCCAATTCCGTAGCCTGTTAATGGAGGAGATCTTTAAGATCTTGAGGGCCAAACATATCCACACAAGTCCCTACCATCCGGCCGGAAATGGGCTCGTGGAACGTTTTAATGGTACCCTCACCACCATGTTACGTAAGCTGGGTCAGGAGAAACCGGAAGACTGGGACCTATATATATCGGCTGCCTTATTCGCCTACCGAGAGGTACCCCAAGCGTCTACGGGATTCGCGCCAGCTACACTTTTATTTGGCAGACCTATTAAGGGGCCACTAGAAGCCTTACTTCGGTCCCTGACAGACCAAAAGGCTGACGAGACAGTCGTCTCTGCAAGCAAGTATGTATCTGAGCTCAAGGAAAGGCTAAAGCTAGGATGGGATCTAGCTACTACCAACCTTACAAAAGCCCGCGCTAAACATGCTAAAAGATACAACAAAGCTGCAAAAGAGAGAGAACTACAACCAGGGGAGAAAGTTTTGTTGCTACTTCCAACCGGAAGCAATAAACTTCGCATCGGATGGCAAGGGCCGTTTACCGTCCTTAAAAAGATCTCACGTACCAATTACAAGATCTCCATCAAAGGAAAGGAGAAGGTCTTCCACGTAAATCTGCTTAAGAAATATTTGGAAAGACCGGTGCCATCCTCCGAGCATCTCCTGGCCGTCGCCATAGCAACGGAAGACGAGGAAGATGATGATGGTTGCATGGAGTATCCATTGCAACCCACAGAATCCTTTAAAGATGTCAAGTTCGGCGACAATCTCTCACCAGAACAACAAACAGAAACCAGGGCTCTACTAAAACAGTACAGTGCAGTCTTAACGGATGTACCTGGTCGAACAAATCTCATCGAATTTGATATGAAATTAACAAACGAGACCCCTGTTCGAACCAGAGTTTACCCCATACCGTACGCTAAAGCTGATGCACTTCGCGGAGAAATAGACAAGCTGCGTCAAGCAGGAATTATCAGTGAGTCTACATCTCCTTACAGTTCCAGTGTAGTGCTGTTGCAGAAGCCCAATAAGGAAGTTCGGCTGTGTATAGATTACCGGCTGCTAAACGCTGTAACGGAATTCCAGCCCGAACCTCTCCAAACTGTTTCTGAGTTGTTCACCAAGCTCAGCAAAGCAAAGATTTTCTCCAAGATTGACCTCAGTAAAGGTTATTATCAGATACCAGTCAAGGAGGAAATTAAACCTTTGTTAGCTTTCAGCACTAGTGAAGGACATTACACATTTAATGTGATGCCGTTCGGATTGCATAACGCACCAGGAGTGTTCACCAGGATGATGAGGAAACTTCTAGAACCTTTGCAAAGTCCCCATATCCATAATTTTATGGATGACATATTAATTGCATCGGAAACCTATGAAGAACATATTGCTACGGTTGCTATGCTCCTCAGGAGACTACAGGAAACGGGTCTCACAGCCAGACCTAGCAAATGTCTCATCGGGTTTGAACAGTTAGACTTCCTGGGTCATACTATTTCTCACGGATGCAGTTGGCCTATTAAGAAGAACGTGGAGAAAATAGCTGCAGCCAAAAGACCCCGAACGAAGAAAGACGTACGTTCCTTCCTATCATTATGTGCATATTATCAGAAATACATCCAGAACTTCAACGGACTGACAGCACCTCTGACTGACCTCACAAAGAAAGGTTGTCCTGATAAGGTCATATGGGATCAAAAGTGCGAACACGCGTACAGCACTTTGAAAGGACAGTTGTCTGCATACCCCATTTTGAGGTTGCCTGACCTCAAAAAACCTTTTGTATTACGGGTCGACGCGTCAGGTCAGGGCATCGGGTCAACACTGCTTCAAGCCGATGACAGTGACCCAAACATGCTATTTCCAGTTGCCTATGGCAGTCGGAAATTAAATAAAGCTGAACGGAACTACAGCGTAGTCGAAAGAGAATGTCTCGCTCTGATTGACGGTATCAGACGCCATCATGAGTTTCTCTATGGTACATCTTTCACGGTGCAAACAGACCACGCTCCGTTAGCATTTCTGGGTGCCAATAAAGAATTTAACGCAAGGATCATGCGTTGGGCGCTTCTTTTAAGCGTTTATTCTTTCAAAGTGGAATATATTCCGGGAAGACAGAATGTCGGGGCTGATTTCCTGAGTAGAAACTGGTCTACAGAGGAAGAAGAGCAAACTGAAGATACCACTCATCCTAAAATCACCAATCAGGTCACCTCCATTGTCAAAAAATGAAACATGAAAAATGGTTTCATGTCTAAAAGTGGGGACGATTGTGACGTACGTCTAGTTCGACAAGTGAATTTTCCCTGATATGATGGATGATTAAAGGGACTTTTAGCTTTTCATAACATTAGAACCCCTGAACATTTGTTGTAACTTTTCGTTTCGCCAGAGCGAACCGATTCCACCGGGACTCATTTAGTATGCGGCACGAGATCAAAGACACTGAGACGATCCCCGAGCAGAGAAGCTAGTTTCTCGCAGATTTATCATCTCCGAGCGAACACTAAACCGCTCGCAACAGGAAGGACGGGCGGCATGCTATCAAAGACAGTAGTGGTCCCTGAAACGATTTCGCATCTCGGTGTTAAACACGGAACCGATCGCAGCAAGAGCGAACGGGGAACGCTGACGCAAGCAGCGAGCGAAGATACGAGAGGCCAGGGGCGGCTTCTCTCTTTGATCTGGCGGTCAGATCCCCAAAATCCTTCCGAGATCAAAAAAGCTGTCAAGTTTCTCATGTCCCACTCATCTTGCATTCCAGTTGTAGATATACAGATCACGTAGAAATACACTTCATCACTCGCTGGCCAGAACTTGATAGAAGCACTAGCGATATTTGAAATCTTGCTAGATTATCCCATGGATTTTCATTTATATTTGCAGTGAATTCTATTTCTGTGCAAAGCGGTAATATATATATTGTGTAAAGTGATCAGTGGTCGAGTTCATTCATTATATTTCATTGGATTTTGTGTTAATTTAAACCTATTAAATTAAACCGTCTCAATAGTTCCAGTTGTAAATGTAATGATATACCTGCTATACTATTTCCAAAAAGATAATAGATGTTTAATGCTTAAATTAACTTTTAAAGTCGCGAAGGAATTTATAATTAATAAATTTAGTTAAGTCCTATATTTATAGATGTGTGATTTAACCACTAGAACTCGCGCAGTGTTTATTAAATACATAATTAAATACGCGAGCGTATATATAATAGTCTTAACGGGAAATTTATCGCGCGCTTAGAAGATTATTTGATTTTTAAAGTATGATTATGTTGTTATGGGTTTTCTATCTTTTTCTCTAGATTGATCACCTTTTGCAATCCCAGCAATAACGAAATCTTTCAGAGTTTCCATACTCGGTTCTTAAACTTCCAGACAGTTTGATGAGACATTTTTTTAAAGTAAATCTTGTGGTGGTCCGGTGCGGCCTAGCTAACCTAATTACATGAAAGAAAGCCTACCCAAGATCATTTGATTATTATCATCAAATTAAATTACAATCTGTAAGATAAACTGGAAGATGAACAGTGCCAGTAGCGATAGTTTATATACTGCTCTATTGTGAGAGATTACCGATTTACCTGACTGTGACTGAGCCTAGTTTTTCCTCACTGGATTAAAAAAAAAACTTTACCGGTCAGTTGCTGTCATCACGCAGTGAAGGAATATTGCCATCACCTCATTTTCACCCCTGTGTTGAACTGCGTCAGTGCCATCCCATAGACTCGTTTCTTTATAATAAAACACAAGAACTCTTAGAACTTCAAGTCCGGCGATAAGCGGGAATATTTGCTCTCAGTGAAACCTCGCATTATCTGGGGCGGGACATAGAAGGACTAGACAGTTTTCACCCGTAAAGAGTTTAATTACTGTGTATATCATGCTATGGATTGTCTGATGCTGCAACTCGGTAAGTGTGTGAGTATATATGAGTGTCGATCCGCACAGTATGCATGAATGACAGGAGATTTAATTTTTTGCAACAAACCATTTGTTAACTTGCCTACCGGGTAAAACGTTTTCTGTATACCCGGCATTGTTCCTTTAGTGGGATAATTTGTTAACTCTGTTTCACCCCCCCCCCCTTTTTTTTTCTTTGCTTAGTAAAGGGAAGACACCAGTTGGGATAACAGTATTTTGTTGTCTACCACCATAACTAATATTGTAACACCTCTTTCAGAGTAATTAAATTCACTGTTGGGTTAACTTTCCTATGCTCCTGATAACTATCTATCTTGAGACTGGGTTTATCTTTGTCTAATACAAGCGGGAAGGGCTTAGTCGATACCAATCTTCTTCACCCCCTCCCTACCTTGATATTTGCATTTTTCTGTACTTATGATAATTTTATGTAACACTTGATATTGGTTTTTTGTGATTTGATTTTTAAGGTAAATAAACATCATAAACTTATATCGGACTGTGTTGGAATACCCAAAAGCCCCCAAAAAATTCCCTCTTTGTTTAATATAGCTGTATCCACGTCGTCTGAGTGTTTGAAGCACCCAATCGGTGTGAGCGCAGACGTGTGTCTGGAAAACTGGCAAATAATTGTTTGACCAGGAGAGTGGAAGAGAAGATTGAGAGAAACGATTTGTCGTAAATAAGTCTGTCTTTACTCTCCTCCAGCACTCTGTGGAGCATCATATTTAATCTATAAATTTCTATCACTGAGTTTTCATCATCATTCTACACTCTAAACCGGACTACTATTTCTAGACTCTTTCTCTCAAAATAAATTTACGACACCTGCGCATTAGTTTAATCGCTGATAATTCCAGGGTGCGTTCTTTGCCAAGATGATAAAGAGACGGATTTTGTGTGCTCAAGCAACAGATAACGAGATTACTCGTCTGTGCGACACATTTTGGACAAACATGCATGACATCATCGTTTCCAGCACATCTTGTTACAAAGACATTACTTTAGATTAAAGTAATAATAAGTTATTTGTAAACGTTGCCGAGAGAGGATCTGGTATTTTCATTCCATATATGGGAGATGTGACCTTTTGCACCACGCATATTATTTTATCCGGAAATAATTTTGAAATTACTCCACTAAACACGCATGTTTAAAACGATTGGAGCTTTCTTAGCATCGTAACAAAACAAATGGGGAGAGAGAGAGAGAGAAGGGCCATATAAGCTGACCTTTTCGCAGTTTTAAAACACTGTAAAGATCGCTTGCCAAGACGAAACCAGACTGCCATACGTTAGAATTCAGAATTCCATTTTTCAGACCGTCCTTTTGTTGGAGAATTTGAAGGCTTAAACAGCCCAGGAAATCTCTATCATTTAATAAGGAACCGGGATCTGAGGAAACTGAAAACACTGAGTCATAGAGGGAATCTAGTGTTAAAATAACGACCCCCTAGAACACACAAGAGGCCTAGTAAAGTGTCTTTATTCATCTGAGCAAACAGTCTGTGAGCAAAGATTGGTGTAAGTTGCGCATTTTACATTTTATAATTTTCATTACTAACATATGAATTATATATATATATATATATATATATATATATATATATATATATATATATATATATATATATATATATATATATATATATATATATATATATATATATATATATATATATATATATATATATATATATATATATATATATATATATATATATATATATATATATATTGCCACGTGAATATTTATATGTGAAACGTTCTAAATGGATGTCCAAGTCATATGAGGCTGGAAACCTCATCATATAGAATGATGAAGTTGTGAACCACCACTGCAAGAACTAGTGACTGCTTTATTGCTAGTTTCTTAAAGAGAATTAAGAAAGCATAGGTAGTCCCAAGTTTCATATGGGGCAGGGACGGAAAGATAACAGAAATGGTGTACATTATAATTAGAATATCTACATTTTTAAACCAGTGTAAATACATGAGTAAACATATTCACTTTAAAATTAATGAAAGTTTCAAATCTTTTCAATCAGTGCAGATGTAATAGAAAACATAATCAATCTATGTTGTGAACACTTTTCCATCAGTGTAGATGTTAATGTAAACAAATTATATCTATACTTTTAACCTTTTCATTTGAATGTAAAGTAAATATAAAGCTATTCAATTGAAATGTAAATAAAGTTTTATCTCGAACGATTAAGGTTAATTCTCATCGAGGGTAAATTCTGAGGTAGATGGGATGGTGGAATAGGAGAAAGAGACCTATAACTATGTGTCGGAAAACGCAATACTCAGGAGAGCGCTTTGTTTTTATTCGTTTACTATAGTTGTTGGTAGTACCAGTTGAGGGTACTATCTCTGGAACAAGAAAAGAAAAGTGGCCTGAGCTTTAAGACGAGGGACCAACTTCGTAGACACTCTCTGACACTTCTAGGAACGTGCTGCGCCCTACAACCTTGACCAGCGACGAGCGTGATAAGTCTGCCAAGAACAAACCCATCAGAATGAGCAAAACTGTCACTGACTGCTAAGTAACGCTTAAAAGCTGCCAAGTGACCTCCTTTACACACTTCTATTCCATCATAAAAATGATGATAAACTATTTTTTATAAATAATTATTTATTTCTTTAAAACCTTGTTAAAAGCCAAATGACTATTAAATCTGTTATTTATAAATATACCAATTTAACGTCGATTTAATCATTTTGAATGCACGGCATATTTGTCTCAGTCAATTTACTAAATACACTCTAAACAGAGCTATACCAGAATAATAAGAATTCCACAGAGTAAATCAGGGTTGGGGCTTAAACGCGCTAACTTTAATAATTGCTTAATTCTTCATAAAACGCGGCGGATCAGATAAATGTTAACATTTGCCCTGCCAATGCAGTAGTGTTCTTGACTTCCGAAATATCTTATTAAAACTCCTTTTAGATAGAAGCATCATTATCCTTCTATCTACAACTCTGCCAAGAGTAATCTTGTGCGAAGGTAGACACCTTTGAAGATCCATCTTAGATATTCTTGAGATTTGGCCATTGGTGGACCACTACTGCAAAGCAAGGGACGCAATGCCATGACAAAACCAACAAGCTGTAGGTGATGAAAAAGATTGGTATTGACACTA
The DNA here is from genome assembly GCA_024509875.1 of Oreohelix idahoensis. Lineage (NCBI taxonomy): Eukaryota > Metazoa > Mollusca > Gastropoda > Stylommatophora > Oreohelicidae > Oreohelix > Oreohelix idahoensis. The sequence continues at coordinate 160,261 of JAMPIV010017516.1, read as the reverse complement.
AATCCTAAATCACGCTACTAAATTCTCATGTTCAATTTTGTTATATTATATATATACTCGTACACACACATATATATATATATATATATATATATGTATATATATATTATATATATAATATATATATATATATATATATATATATATATATATATATATATATATATATATAAATAAAACAGATTTGTGTTATGTTGTGTAACAAGCTCACTGGTATCAGTATGAACTAACAGGTTAACTTTATGTTGTGGAACATGTTCCCTAGCTCAACATGAACTAACAGGTTAATGTTATGTTGTGGAACATGTTCCCTAGCTCAACATGAACTAACAGGTTAACGTTATGTTGTGGAACATGTTCACTGGTCAGTATAAACTAACATGTTAAGGTTATGTTGTGTAACATGTTCACTGGTATCATCATGAACTAACAGTTTAACGTTATATTGTGTAAGATGTTCACTGGTCTCAGCATGAACTAACAGGTTAACGGTATGTTGTGTAACATGTTCACTGGTCTCATCATGATCCAACAGGTTAACATCATGTTGTGTAATATGTTCACTGGTATCATCATGAACTAACAGGTTAATTTTATGTTGTGTAACATGTTTCCTGGTATCATCATGAACTAACAGGTTAACTTTATGCTGTGTAACATATTGTTGTGGTTCAGTATAAATTAACACTTTACTGTTATGCTGCCTGATATGCTCGGTGGGGCCAGTATGACCTGACAAGTCAATTGTATGTTGTACTTACATGTTTACATGATTGATTATAAATCTTCAGCTTAATGTTATGCGGTGTCATTTGTTAAGTGGGCTCAGTGCGTAAGTACAGTACGTGGCACAACGCTATAGTGCAATAGCTACACTTTGAGAGCTCTGACTACATACCGATCCGAAAAAAAAAAACAAAAGTGCGAGACGTTCCAATCAACAGAATTACTGAAAAGTCACTTCAAAAAGTTCACATTTTTTTATCATCACATGTATCAATTGGATATTATATTAAACACTGCCAAAACAAGAAGCAACAACAGCCATTTTGCAAATAAGTTTTATTTTCTTTCATTGTTTTGTTATTTCTAGAAACAAAACAAGATAATATCGAACATGGAAAATAAAGTGATAATGTAAGCAAAAATTACTGCCTGTTATGAAATCATGTGCTGCAGTAACTGGATCTCACGAACGGTTAGTTTTAATTTTAATCAATACGTATAGCATTTTATAATAAAATGGCGGTTAGTATTCTTTATTTTGATGTTTGTTTCATAAAAATTAATTGGACAGCAGTGACAAAATAACAATTTAAAAAATAGGAAGCGACTTTTCAACTTTCCTGTAGATTTTTTCTATGACTTCATACGTGCACGAATCAACCACTTCGTCGACTTTATTTTAGGAATTGTACACAGCCTGTTGTTGAATTTCCCTCCGCTGCTGCCACAAGGAAAGTGTTATTTTAACCTTACTTATGACACATGCAATTGCAGTTGACTGGTAAACACGCCAGTAGATTGACATTCAAGTTTGGAATGAACTGTTTGTTAGGTCAGTGTTATGAATGACACTTGCACTTAATGTTGGATTATGACGGCCTGGTAATTATAGTTATGATGGATTATAACTGCAATTAGTACGCTCATTTTAAATACTGGCAGTAGCAAAACCTTGACAATGAATAATTGTTGACTCTGGAAACGAAGTGCCAAAATAAGTATACAGCCCTGGCGTTAAATACAAGGAGCGTTATCTGCAGACGTTTGAAGGGGATTATTTTGACAAGAGTTCTGTTCTCGTATGTGGCTGAGTTTAGCCACACAGTTCACGCATACTTGTTAGAATTGTTAACCCGTGTAGTTATAATAATGAAAAGAAACGAATTGCAAAAATGTGGGAGAATTCTTATTTGTACACTTTCAGGCGTCAACATGAATATGTTTAACGAAAGCAGTGGTCAGCCTCAGGATGTTGGTATCTCCATAGAGCTGGGTTGTTTAACCTGTGCTCCGGGGACCCTTTGGTGGTCTGTGAATGGATTCTAGGGGGTTCAGTGTATGTAACCATAATTTCAGAATGTACAATATTTAATTCTGCATTTATGTAAATTTGTTCTCAGACTTAGTTCTTGGGATAATCAAAAGTGTCTATGCCATGAAAAATGAAAAGCTCTGCCATAGAGTGTGTCCAGGAATGATACTTGTTACGGCCATATGTGCCTTTTCTGTTCCTCATATGTTGAGCATTTTTGCGGCAGGTGTTCAGAGGCAATTTTTATCAGTGCCACTACTTCACTCACGCAAAGTGTGAGAGCTTCGAGCTCCGGGAGCATAGGCTCTGGGGGTTCCAGAACAAGAACTGTCATTTAATGCTATCAACAGGTTATCTCAATGTAGCCATGTAAATGGATAACTTAAACAGTTAATACTCACCTTTGTTTCTAGTCATATTGATATGAACATAGCGTGGTCACATGACAGACGTGCAACAATCAGTGACCGTAATGTGAAATTCCACACCTAAACAATTAAATGTGCGCCTATTCTTCAAATTTATTGAATGTTTTTACCCGCAAAAAAACTCAACCACCGGACAAACACTTTGCTGCAGAGACGATATTGACAATGTCCATGTGAGTTTTATTCATAATGCGGTGTCTTGATAAAAGAAATCGAGTCTAACATAAACAGTTTTAATCTTCAACTCAAATGTCAAGTCAGTCCTATCGTATAGCTATGAAATATGGAAAACAACAACTGAGAACTTTACGACTTTCATAAATGCGTGCTTGTGTAGACAGGATGAAGTAGGGTGGTACGACTGGGTCACTAATGTGGAACGGATGGCACGGACGATACAAGTGCCAGCGGAACAAGAAATGATAAGAAGACGATGGTAATGGACGTAAAACACACTTAAGGAAACCTGCTGATATCACTACTAGGCAGTTCTTGTCCTAGAATTGCCAAGGTAAAATAAAAAGACTGAATAATAAATGGAGAAACGAACTGTAGAGACAGAAATGAAAATGACGAGGAACTCATGGAAAGAGCTTGAGCTGATAGCACGTGACAAGAGAACTTGGCTTATGTTTCCTGAAGCCATGGACGGATCATCCACGAAGAGCACTAAATATGAGTAAATTTGGAAGGTCTTAATCCGACAATGGCTGAAGTCAAATGCTCCCTGGGGACCTAAAGAATATCGACTGATTGATCTAGATTTAGATTCAGATTTTACAATAATGGCCTAAATTCATCAGCGGAAAACAAGGTGCAAACAATATTACATTAGTAAGAGATAAGCAAGGAAATCTCATCAAGACAGCAGAGGGACAGGAAACAAGATGGGCAGAGCACTTCAGAGAAACTCTGAACAAGGAAATACCAGAGACACAATTGAATGTTCCTGAGGCTGAAAACGATCTAGATGTAAATACAGACATTCCACGAAAAGAAGAAATCATCACAGCAATCAAAGGGTTAAAGAACGGTAAAGCTCCGGGCCATGATAACTTAAATGCAGAGCTATTTAAGACAGACCCTGAGCTAGCAGCAGAAATATTAGAACCACTATTTGCACAAGTGTGGAAAACGGGGACAACACCATCAGAGTGGAACAAAGGAATAATTGTCAAATTGCCCAAGAAGGGAGATCTTGCAGACTGCAATAATTGGAGAGGAATCACTCTTCTCTCAGTTCCCAGCAAAATACTAGGCAAGATAATTATACAGAGAATTTCAAAGGCAGTAGACTACAAACTGAGGAAAGAACAAGCAGGATTTAGAAAGAACAGAAGATGTGTAGACCATATATTCACTCTCAGGAACATTATAGAGCAGTGCTCAGAATGGCAAAGACAGCTTTACATAAATTTTGTTGATTTTGAAAAGGCTTTTGACAGCATACATAGGGACAGTTTATGGAAAATACTGAGGGCTTATGAATTCCAAGCTGCATAGTGTCAATCATAAAAAGCCTCTATGCCAACTTTACGTGTAGTGTTGGGCAGAGCAACCTAACCTTCGAGGTGAAGACAGGAGTACGACAGGGATGCCCCTTATCAACCACTCTATTTTTAACAGTCATAGACTGGGTGATGCGCCAGACAACAGAGGGCAGTCCAAGAGGAATAAGATGGACTACATTTTCAACATTGGAAAGATCTGGAATATGCAGATGACATTGCACTGCTGGCACATTCACATCAACACATCCAGGAAAAAACGGATAGACTTAATAAATTTAGCCAGCAGGTGGGCTTGAACATCAATTTAAAGAAGTCTGAGGTCATGACGCTCAATGTGAGCAACCCTGAGCCCATATCAGTAAGGAATCAGCAACTGGTACAGACAGATACCTTCACATACCTAGGAAGCATAGTAACACCAGACGGTGGGGCAGGCAAAGACATCAACATCAGAATGAATAAGGCAAGAACAGCCTTCTTTAGCCTAAATAACATCTGGAAGTCCTCCCAATACAGCACAAGCACAAAATTAAGATTATACCAGAGTTGTGTGCTTTCTGTGCTTCTCTATGGTGCGGAATGCTGGAAAGTCACAGAGAAGGAAATGTCAAAATTGTCCTCTTTTCACACAACATGCCTAAGAAAAATTCACCGAATCTTTTGGCCGAATACCATCACCAACCAAGATCTGCTTACTCGTAGCAAGCAAGAGGACATGCATACCATCATAGCTGGCAGATGCTGGAGCTGGGTTGGTCATGTCCTCAGAAGAGACCCCGATGCCATCACAAGAACAGCTATGCTTTGGACCCCTGAAGGAAAGCGAAAGAGAGACCGACCAAAAACAACTTGGCGGAGGACTGTGGAGGCTGAGATGCAAAGAATGAACCAGAGTTGGGGCACTGTACGAAGGATGGCCACCGACCGTGCAAAGTGGAATCAATTTGTTGTTGCCCTACAAGACGCCACTAGGCGTGATGGCCACTGACTGCTTTGACGGTCGGTGGTTAGGGATCGAAGAAGAAGAAGAAGTAGTAGACAGGATGAAGTAGGGTGGTACGACTGGGTCACTAATGTGGAACGGATGGCACGGACGATACAAGTGCCAGCGGAACAAGAAATGATAAGAAGACGATGGTAATGGACGTAAAACACACTTAAGGAAACCTGCTGATATCACTACTAGGCAGTTCTTGTCCTAGAATTGCCAAGGTAAAATAAAAAAACTGAATAATAAATGGAGAAACGAACTGTAGAGACAGAAATGAAAATGACGAGGAACTCATGGAAAGAGCTTGAGCTGATAGCACGTGACAAGAGAACTTGGCTTATGTTTCCTGAAGCCATGGACGGGATCATCCACGAAGAGCACTAAATATGAGTAAATTTGGAAGGTCTTAATCCGGCAATGGCTGAAGTCAAATGCTCCATGGGGACCTAAAGAATATCGACTGATTGATCTAGATTTAGATTCAGATTTTACAATAATGGCCAACTGAATCGGTCTGGATAGCTTAATATTCATCATTTGGTTTCTAAACTCCATGACATGTACTGCGTCATCATAATTTTCTTGTATGCTCCCTACAGAGTATAGGGCTACCATGGAAACTGATTCCGTTGCAGAACGCCTGCACCAAGAATTCAAATGGTCTTGCAGCGGTGGTGTATGTGGCAATTCGTTTTACACGATAAGTTTGCCAACCCATTCACAACCTCATATTTGTTGCCTTGTGCAACATGTACATGTGTACAATAGTTTTATTCTGTCTCTTCAGAGCTCCCTCGGGATGTGCACGGGAGCTATGTAATGAAAAGAAATATGTAGATGCATAGTTAACAGTCGCTTCAACAGGCGTCCTTGTCCAAACAGTTGCCACAGTGGAGGTCATTTTAGTTGGACAAAAACCCTGGAGTAATGAATGCCACAGAACTGATATTCCCTTCGTGTCCTCTCTGCTGTCAAAAAATATTTCAAACGAAAACGTTTCCCCATTGCTTTTAGATAACACCGAAACGTTAGCTAGATTGTCCAAGTCTATTTCTGGTTTTATTATTTTTTTTTCATTCCTCTCTCCGGTGGCGCCGCCCTCCTTGTACAAAGTTTTTTTTACTAATCCCACTCATGTCCTGATTCTTTGCCAATTGTGGGGGCACACGGAGAGATACAACATAGGCGTACCCTAATGCAGGCCAACCCCATGTAATTCTCCTGGCTTCTGTTTCTCCACATCTTCGCCTATTCATTCAGTGTGGTTTCTTCTTATCTGATTGTCATCCAATGTTTTATTTATCCCCATTGTCAAAATAAAATAAAAAGAAAATACCTTCAGGGTAGCGCAACTTTTTTTTACATGAGCAAGCATGTCTGGCATAGAGAGCTAGCGTTGGCATGAAATGAGCCGCGCCCCCCCCCCCCCTTCCCTCCTTTTCCCAGAGTTGATGGAACTCCAAAGCGACGCCTTCTGAAGCTTGGTTAGACAAAAACACAGAGATCGAAGCTATTACATTTCGGTGTTGAACCATCTTAGCCCAGGCCAGTCCGACTCATGAATATTCATTCAAAATGCCAGAATTCGTCAGTGTCACATCTGCATGTTACCATAAGAGCTTCCCCTGAGAAACCGCCGCAACTCCGCCATCTTCAGCAACAGCAACATCATAGAATAGAATTTGTACAGAAACAACTTCCATGTTGCTTGTTTTCTTTGTAGTTGTACTGTAAAATTATCATTTTCTTCCTATTTAAATGTTTCTGTATTTCTTTTTTTTTTTTTAAAGTTTACCTGTCTTACAATTTGCTCCTGAAAGAATAACACTTTTGCTACGTCATGCATGACGTTGAAATCGCCTAATTTAAGACTGTGCATAGGGTTGGTAACATCAATACTGAAAACAGTTTGCTACATAAACAACCGTAGAATGGGGAAAAAAAACCAAAAAAAAAAACACACACACACTCAAATAGTAATACGTCTTACAAGGAGAAAGGACAAGAAAAACCTACGTTGCGGACACAAGGCCTTCGTCAGGGACAGACAAACAAGAGACAGGAGGGAAAGAAAATGAGAATTAAGTAGAGAACATGAAACTATAAAAATAAGAGAAAAAAACCTCCCTTGTGTCCAGTCACACGGTGAAGCAAGATGGCTGCCACTAAACCGGAAAGCGGAAGTCAATAGTACATTAAAAACAAAAAATAAGAAATAATGAAAACAAGGACCGAAAAAGAGTGAGAGAAAAAAAAGAAAAAAATAAATAAATAAATAAATAAAATAAAAATAAATTTAAAAAATGTTTAAAAAATAATAATAATAATAATAATAATAATAATAATAATAATAATAATAAAAATAATAATAATATTAAAATTAAAATATATAAAGAGAGGGAAAAGCGATTTAAAAAAAAAATTTTAATTTAAAAAAAAAAAATAAAAAAAAATTAAATTAAATAAAATAAATAAATAAAAACAATTCTAAAAAAAAAATTAAATAAAAAAAAAATTAAAAAAAAAATAAATAATTAAATAATCCAAAAAAAAAAATGGGGGATCGCATCAAAGTAGACAGTCATAATACAATAGGGACTAGGGACTTTACCCATTCTACTGTTTTACCCCTGTCTTACGGCAGTTCTCCTCATATCCTCATACTTACATAAACAACCGCTGCACAAGCGTATGGATATTATGGTACACTCATCCTGCAAGGGGACCCAGCTGTAGTGGTGGCTACATACTCTATAATCGAAAAGTGATATAAATAGATTTATGTCTGAATTTATCAGTTCTAATCCTTTATGTGAGCGTCCGACTGGCAGAGTAGTTAGAGCGCTGCTCTATCGCGGTAAAGGTGCTGGGTTCCATTCAGAGTATTGTCATGGTCCAGTTTCCCTGACTTTGCTCTTGAGTTAGTGAAAGAAGAGGCAGCGAAGAAAGTAACTGTCACCCCCACCTCATGATGCTGGACCTAGTATAGTGAAGTCTCTAACACTTCACTCTCCAACGATGTATCTGCTACAGGACTGCCCTTACCTTTTTTTAAGTTCTTTATGTAGTAGTAACTAACGCAAGTATAGACTTTAATGTCAAAACCTCCTCCGACATTAAATCACCCAGTTTCCGTGTAGGGAACATTGCGCTGTGTTCAAAATCCTCCCTGCATTGGGCATTCAATATTCAAACAGAAATAAGATTTAAAGCTCTCAAATTTGCATATCGATCACACTTGTAGAAATTAAGATGGTAGTTTTGGACGAAGAAGAAAGTGGTCTTAGATTTGAAGTTTAATCCTAGGGTCGCGGTGGAACTTCGAAACACTGTACACTTTATTCACTACACGCTCATCATCTCTGTAACTTTCATTTTTGTTCCTTTATAGTTGTTCTTCTTTCATTGGTTTGTATCTTTGAAAAGTTTAGCACACGATCTCGCCATCAGTCTTTGATTATAAATCTGACTACATGTAACATAGCAAGTTCCTCTCTCATTTTCTCTCACACTCTGTTTAACTCTCCTATTGTTTTATATATTCACCTTATCTAAAACTTGCTTTAACTACACTTACCAGTTGCAGTCACGTGGGGTGTTGACCTGAGGCAGCAATGAATGAATAAGATGACTGCCCCCCTCAGGCAGCTCGTAAAAGATGACTAACATGCGGTTGTTGGTGAGTGTGGCAATCTCATCATGTAAAACACATTGCGGCTGAAATCATCAATGCAAGAGCACGTGCTTTCATGCTAAATTACAAGCGAAAAACGGAGCCGCGCTAGCGTAGTGGTTACCACACCGCTCTGGCGACCGGGTGATCCAGGATCAAACCCGGGTGACGGCATTTGAGGATTTTTCGTCGACCGGGATTTGGACTGGATTAACTCGAGACCTGGCGAGAACATTTGAAGGAGTGTCGTCGACCAGGGATTGGCGGCTCCTGAGCCGACCCAGCTGTAATGGGTACCTCCGAAATCGGAGAGTATTTGCCTGAATGGCGAGGGACACCTGTCTCTGTACAAGAAAAAAAGGGATACTCACGTAAAAATCAATGTCAGGTTAGACATAAATAATAACCTGAGATTTCGCCTCGAGTATTAGCGGGCGTACGAAAAAAAAAAAAAAAAAACAAGCGAAAAAAAGTAGATGATATTGGTTCCCTATGTACGTGCGTGTGAGGATGTGTTTGTGAAAAATATCGAATACAACTCTAAAAATTGTATGCAATGGAAACAGAAAACACACTCGCACACAGAGAAACGCTGTGAACTTCAACTAACTCGACAAGACGTCTGCAGCTAGCGTAGACTTGCAAATTTACAGTATTATTAGCGAAATTGAAAAAAAACAAAACACGAATACTGAATAAGCTTGTAGAAATAACACTTACTGTCATATCAGTCTTCTAGCTTGTTATGGTACTTGAGATGAAAAGAACTACTGATTTAAAAAAAAATATTGCAACTGAGCCTTCTGACTTGTATTGGTACCGGTACTCTAACTGAATGGAAATACTGTTCTTTAAAAAAACCCCAAAAAAAACCTGTAAAGCCACTCAGCTTGCTGTTTGGTATCGATACTCGAAATGAATGGAACTGTTGCGTGACCAGTTCACTTCGTTGCTGTCTTTGCCTTCCCTAGCTCACCAGCATAGTTAGATACCCATTTATAGCTAGGTAGACTGGAGCTATGAAGCCACCAGATTTCAATCCCTGAACCCGGTAAATGTGCTGCGAAAGGAAAGCCCTCAAACCGCTTAGCCAATTGGACACTAGAATGACTAAGCTCAAACTGAATACGTGACGTTTGTAGAAATAAAGAAACCGCAAAAAATCTTCAGAATTTGAAAAGCCAAAATAATACAGACCTGGATGACCTCAGAACAGTGCTCAACAAACTATGTCAACGATTCAAAAGTGTTGTGATACAATGGATCCCATCTCATTGTAACATCACCGGCAATGAAGAGGCTGACAGATTGGCAAAGGAAGGTGGAAATCTACCTCAGCCTGATGCAAGCGTAACTTTCGAGGAGGCGAAAAGTTTTATCAGAATAAGATACAGAAACAAATGGTATGTAGAGCATCCAGGTCACACATAAAATGATGCATACTCCCAGGTCAACAGAAGAGAACAAGTGGTAATCTTCAGACTCCGTACTGGCCACAACAGATTGAGATACCTTCTATTCAACAAGCTAAAGATAGGAACTACCGATCAGTATAACTGTGGCACTGATAAAATGACTGCTGAACATTTGCTTCAAAGTTGCCCAACTTATGTGGAACAGAGAAAGCGCATATGGCCGACACCAGTACCATTGGTGGAAAAGCTCTACGAAGATTCAAATAGCCTCAAACTGACTACTGCTTTCTTTGAAAACATTCAAGTAGACGTCTGAGAGTGCAAAAGAAGAAGAAGAAGAACGGAAAAATTTAAGATTCGGATCCTGTTATGAGAACTTACAAATTATAGCAAGGAAATAGACTGAAAATTCTATCACTGTCTCTTACCAAATGTACGAACATGGATGGTAACTTTGTTTAGTAGTGCAGAGACTATCGCACGGACACTGGCATATGGGCTGCAGGGATAATGGGGCGCTGGTTCTGCGGATGGCATTCATGACAAGTCAACTGGCTATCTGGAACTCATATAAGAAAGGGGTGTTCAAGGTGGGTGTTGCTTGCCTGAGTGGCCCCAAGATTGTTTTATTCAATAGTAAATCGTCATATCTACCATTATAGTTGCACAAATGTGAAGGATGCGCTTAGTATTTTGTCATTGGATAACTTGGGCCCAATGAACAGAGAATAACTTGGAAGAAGTTGATCAGCAAGAGCATCATAGTCGTCAATTGAGACACTGAAAAAAAAAAATTCGGACTTGTCGAAAAGTGGATCTGGTCCGACGGGAAATATTGATAATGCGTAACCATTGGCATAATTTATTTTTCTGTAGGTCGATATTTGATCACATACTAGATTATAAATGTCCATTCTTTTCAGATATTTCATTGATAAAACAAATCGCAACTGCAATTACTACATAAACTACCACTGCGAGGGTAAGCGAATGTTTTGGTGCAGGCTTCTTGCAAGATGAGGCAGGGGGGGGGGGGGAAGCTGCTGTGATGGTTCCTTGCTTCACAGGGAGCGTGAAGGGAAGCAATGAATAACATGAAAGATTGATAAAGTATGTAGCTTATGATTCGGTGAAAACGTAGCACGCAAGGGCTTAAGATTTATTTTCATTTCAAACAATAATGTCCATGTATGTGTATTTTCGTGAAATTTACGAACACATAATATAATGTACAAAATTTCAGTATAAATTTTGCGTTAGTTCCTAAGTTGCAAAGGCAATAGATCTCTCAGATCCACATGAAAATCAGTTGGAACTATCTGCTCAGATACCTAAAGATGTGGCATGTGTTGTCTTAAAATTTTCTGCAAGTTCATATTAGAATATGTAAGATGTTTAGCTTCAATGAATGCTGCTTTAAAACCCGAAAAGCGTTGTCTTGAGCACTGGACCCGATAAAAGGAATATTCTTCTTCATTAACATATTGCTTGGTGTAGCAAGCTGGAAAATAAGTTGAATGTATCTGTGGTAATAACTGATCTTGCCTATAAAAAGCCATAGTTGTCATGTTTTCTGGGTGACGAAATTGTTTTATCGCAGCGAAATTAGAGTAGAAGTCGAAGATTATTTGCAGAAATGATGCTGTACAAGTATTGACTTGATTTAAAGAAGTTACATCTGTTGTGGTTATAGCGCAATCCATTTTGGTTCATGCAATAAAATAACTCGACAAGTGTTTGAAGATGCTCTTTATTAGTTTTATCACTTAAAATAACATTCTACAGGCATCTGCACAATTACCCAGGTTCATTGTGAATTTTTGTCGATGAATAGATGAAACACTGCAAAGTGCTGGTTATTCCAGAAAGTAATATTTGATATTGGAGAAGTTCATGTTGGGTTTCGATTATAGAAAGTTTCTTTTTTGGTTCGTCATTGAACTCATTTTTAAAGTAAGCATCTGGATTCGTCATTGAACTCAGTTTTAAAGTAAACATCTAAAAGATACAATTTTGAGAAGCGGTTTCAGTTTTAACATATGTGAAACATTTGATTAGGTCACAGATATTGTTTCATATTCAAACCAGAGTTGATAGCAACAAGAAATCATTGCCTATTCTGACAGTTCCATTTGGGTTTGGCATAACGACCGTAACTGCTACCCAGCTACGAGTCCGAAACTGCTTGATAATTGTTGCTTGATTTGGCTGCTAGGATAAAACGATCAATTTCTTTCTTCAATGCCTCCTTTTAGAGTAAATGACATTGAGCTTGTGAAACTCTGGAGTCGCATTCTTTAAAAACAATTTCTTGTTCCTTGAAACTAAGTAATTTCACCTTGCCATTCTGCAGAGGTAATTGTATCTTGTTGAAGGTTCTGTTACGTGTAAAGGGTGTTAGATGAAAAAGGGGTTCTTCGGAGAGGTCCCTCCTTTATAAAATGTATATCTGTGTGTAGTAAGTTATGGCACGCACTAGTGCCGATAAAAGTTTGGCATTCAGTCCTCAAACACAATCCTAATCTTCAACATGAAAGATGCTGCAAAGGCCAGGTTGGAACTTAGGACAACATATTTTATTCACAGTTCAAAGCTCCAGTTAATTCATATAATAAATGTTCATAAGATCATGACATAACCTAGCCAGTCTTTTGCGTCGCTATTCAGTCTGCTAATGACACGACATTTGCATGCAGATTTTATTTAAAAGTCTCAACTCACGTGCATCATAATCAGCATTCCATTCTCACAAGATAATAAACTAGCATCGACCCAATGAGGTATATGGGCGATCTAGATGTCGAAACACTTTAGGAATCTATAGAAATAACACCATCGGAGCTAGACATATATGCGTCCGTCCACCTTGAAATACACACAGAAAAGGCCCGGAAGAATATTTCACTTCTGCTAAGCTTGGACCGGTAGGCTTCTGCTATTTTTGCCCCTAAAAGCAATGACGTACTTCCGGGTAACCCATGTATACAGTACATCAACAACATGGTCCCTAATCGAGCCCTATTTGATAACAACCGATATGTTATGAGTTTTAATCATAACAGGTTCCTTGACCATAGTTAGAATGTATCTCTAAATGAGTGGTTCAACTGCAGTGACAATCTCCATCAGCATTTGACTACCTTCAGAAACTGTTAGGCCAAAAACGTGAAACTACAATCTCAAAGGTCCGAACACTACTATTTTTGTCAGCTATAGATGTCGTAGATTACAAACCTTGTCACCTTGCAGTACAACAATATTGGTCCATCTTTTGCGAAGAATACTTAAAGCACTATATCCTCTTAATTGTAGGTAGATTAAAACATGAGAAACCTAATTCATTTTAACCTTACAGGTCAACAATGCCTCCAATATCTCCAGTATCGAGAAATCACTTTTTCACAGATACGTTGATTAAGAATTAGTCGTCGTAAAGCCTTAAGGTTGAGAAACTGCATTTTCAGCGGCTTGTTTGTAACTGTATTTTGTGTATTTATGATAATATATTAATAGACAAAGTGAGCTACTTTTGGAGTTGCAAAGTAAGACGATGTGGACCATTTAGCCACAAAGGCTACACGCCGACTTCAGTTCATGATATTTATCACATTGGTGTTTTATTTAACATCTAGGGCAGGGTTTCCAAATCGGGATTCCGCAACAGGTCGTTAGGGGTTCCGCGAGAGACAACAGTTACAATTTAAAAAAAAAAACTTTTATTTTAAAAACTGTGAGCGCCAGGAGATCTTAGTGCTCGTAGTGATGGGCTGTGACCGAGCAGCCACGTACGGCAGTGTGCAATAGGAACGTGTTCGTACATACCGTTTTTCTTTAGCATCTTGTAGAATATAAATTTGTGATAAGACTTTCCGGTGTACTTGGATAAGGTTAAAAAATAGGGGACAAAACTGAAGTCGCGTCTACTTAAATACTGACTTGCATTAGACTTTATGTCCTTTGAAGCTAGGGGAACCACATAGAAAACTTAGGCTAATAAATTGGCCAAATAAACAGATCAACAGAAAAAAAGGTTCTACTCCAGGAGCTTTGACCATTTTTATTATATTTACAACTCAGTAATCACGCGCTAGCACAGTGGTTAGTGCACTGACTTCCCAGCACGGCGGTCCTGGTTCGATCCCCAGATGAGGTGGGATTTTTTAGACTGCAAAACGGCTCCGGGGTCGACCCAACCTCACAAAATGGGTACCGGAGAAATTATGGGACGGTTAAGGAGGCCGCCGTGGTGCTGACCACATCACCCTTAGTGTGCTGATGGTAAAGAAAATATGGGCCTAACACCATATTCCCAATATGCCTCAATGGGCGTGTAACGGGATACTTTTACCTTTTTTTTGTACTGATTAAGCTGCAGATATAACAATTTGTATGCAGGGATTTTATGAGACCTGAAAATTATTTCAAGGGTTCCTCCAGGATACAAATTTTTAGACAGGCTGATCGGGCATGACTTAAGCTTGTTAGATGCCTTAAATGTAATATAACGATTTGCTCGATCTTGTTATATTTGTCTTGGCGTTTTCGTTGTCTTTAATTGTCGTAGATTTTTGATAAGGGAATTAAGACTTGGGTTGGTCCCATCTGAATAGATTAGAACCAGTGATAACAACAGTGAGAGATAATAGTAGAAATAGATTTCCACGAGTGAGATGGAGAAATTAATAGAGTCTGTCCCTGAAATCGAGAATCTTCTCTCATTCAACCTATCTTCTACAACAGATCTAGAGGAGTCAGACAGTCTATTATAATATATATTAATATATATATCTCCACTCACATACACACACACACACATAAGTGACGACAGTTAGACGCACAGACGTGGAAAAACTATAACAATGGAATATAGATATGTTGGAACGAGCTGACCGACACGCTTGAATAAGATTTATGTAAATTTATTAACATAAGGAAGACTTACCACAACACATAAATGTTAATATCTAGCATAGAAAATACATATAAGGTAATGAATTACTACACGTATAATAGACCCATAGGTGTAATCTTTTCCCTCGATGTTTAGCCCACGATCCTGTTAGAAGAAAAGTGATAGCCCCAAAGAGTCGCGGATATATACACTATGTTCTATTATTTCTCCTCTATATTTTAAGAACAGAATTGATACCCTAATCTATCCTAAGCAGGAAAATGACATTTGCAACAATCTTTGCATAAATGAAATTACAAAAAAATGGGTGCCTGAATAAAAAAATGAAAAAAGAATCACTCGTTCTGCTTTCACTCTTTTCTTTCAGCAGGGGCCCCTGTCTCACTTTTCTTACCTAAAATCTTGCTGGTGTTCGCCGTCTGGCGCAAACTTAACGACACCCACACACTTTAATCTGTCTTTCTCTTGATGAAGCGGATCCCATCTCTGCAGATTTTGGTTTCATCCAATGTTCCGGGGAGCGTCCTCTTCATGCGAATATTTTTTCAGACTAAGGTTAGTGTCACTTGAATCAGTTCAGGCAAGAATTAGTTTTAAACGGGCTCAGTGTCAGAATCACGAGGTTTCTCTTACTTAGGAAAAATTACAGGTTTGATATTTCTCTCACTATAAAAATTCTTGGTCACACCACAATTAGTCAAAAATGTCGGAATGTTCATGTTTTGTAATTTTTCTCGCCACAGGGCTGCATGTACCTGAGAGTTTGTGAAGAAATATAATCTGGCTCAAAGGCCCAGTACAGGCACTTAGTCTTTAAAACCGTTAGTGAGATTTGTACTCTGTCTATTTCTGGAGGCACACACACTGCCAGACAGGTGTTAACTTGTAAACCCACGTGGTTAAAGATAAAAAATGTTTCTTCTCTCAGTTGTACTAAAACCGCTGGTAAAAGTTGGGCTGACCCAAAACTGTATAAGGAAGAGAAAAGTACAAAATACTTAACCACAATATTTGCTTCGGTTATAACTTACATTACAACTGCAAGCGTAGAGCTTGTCTTAACGTTAAAACTCCCGTGAAATAATTATGATCGTTTAAAAAAATCAGTCATCATGAATTAGAAATACCTACGTATTCCGTCAATACTCAGTGATGACTCAGTGCAGTTATAAGTTAGTTACAATATACTCGGACTGGTTACTAGCAATTTAATTAAATATTATTTACAGCTGCACGAGTTTAAGCTAGAAATAATAATTTATTCTGCTTTCCACTGTAACACGTCAACTAGAGAATATAACAGACTTATAATTTAATTCCTCTGCACAGAAATCTGACTAGTAAAATAAAATAGGCGATTTACCACTTAAATCACTCGCAAAATACTAGATATATTATATTTACCTCAACACAGAACTACTAAGAACTATATCCAATTCGACCAACTAAATGATGCTTCTATTAACAGAGATCTTAGGAATCGAAAGCTAGATGGCAATCAACCAACTAAATGATGCTTCTATCAACAGAGATTTTAGGAATCGAACGCTAGATGTTCCTAGTCTTGACTGCGGAGTACTGAATGAATTTAGTCTAAACTACTGGGGTTTATATCTTATGAAAAGAAATGATTTCCTAATTCTCGAAAACCCGAAATAGTTCCCGTCTTAACACCTACATAAAACTCAGACGACGGCACTGAAACTGCCCGACGCGTTTCACACTTGCAGCTACCTATGATCATTTTCCAGCGATGCATGTTGGCGCCTCTCACACCTAACACCGAGAAACGTAACCAAGAGCGCCGTGTCAGATGGAAATGCTAGACGATATGTCTGCCATCTTATGTCTGTCGAGAACGAATTTCACACTATTCGGTCTCCTCACGAACCTAGCTTAACAGCAGAAAAAATGCGTTGCTAAATAAGAAAATAGACAGGCGAAGGTATGAATGGGAGAGTTATAGTTTTCACAATCAGACGAATGCGAAAAAAAGAAAGAATAAAAGAGCGATAATAAAGTAGAAGACACGGGTAGAATAAAGAAAAGATATAGAAATTTATTAATCATAAATCTCTCTGCGACATTAATGGATTCATCTGGTTGATGGTTGTTGAAAAAGACTCATTTCCACTCATGTTTTTTTCTTGAATTCGAGCTATCTTCTCGGATGAGCAATATGTTAAGTAGTTGCTGCTTTACGAATTGGTAGATGCGGCAGCGGCGTAATAATTTGCTCCTGGTAATTTCAACCAAAGAGTGTCCACAGTCAGGACTGGTCAGGCGAAACAACACGGTATTTAAAAAAACAAAAATAGGAGCTGTGCCTCGTATTGGCTAAATCAATACTAGACAAACATAAAGGTATGTTTTCAGGCACTCGTAAGAAATAAAGAAGAACACTTAGACAACAGAAAAACAACAGACGTGAGTGGCTTACCCAGGGTTCGAACCCCGTACCTTCCGTACGACAACACCGCCTAGCTATACAAGCGAATCACACTAACCTCACGGCCAGCTAGGCATCCCCAAAAAAGGATGCTTTACTGACAGGTCATCAGTGCGAAACACAAGATAACACCGGAAGTTTACAATGGGCACCTCAGCCTATTAATGACGCAATCACTTCTGTTGTTCCTCTATTCTGCAGTATGTGTCAGTCCAAACAAGACAAAGACCTTGATACTGTGTCCAGTAAATGATAGAAGACTTAAGGACAGTAGTATAGCACAGAGGGTAGGTTTCTGGTATTGTATAAACATTAATAACACATAAGGAAGGGAAACCCAAGGCCTGTAAACAGTAAATCAATACTAGACAAACATAAAGGTATGTTTTCAGGCACTCGTAAGAAATAAAGAAGAAGAACACTTAGACAACAGAAAAACAACAGACGTGAGTGGCTTACCCAGGTTCGAACGCTAGGCGGTGTTGTCGTACGGAAGGTACGGGGTTCGACTCGCCTTAGTATCAAGTCACAAAATATACTGGAGATGCAACTTCTGATGATGTGGTTGAATTCCTCCTTCGTATCGCTTTCTGTAGCTGGAAGAACCCATCAATTCCACATTATTACGTGACTTTATCCTGTCGAGTATCAAAACCAGACGTTTTGTAGACTGCTTAGCAATAAAAATATTACATACCATATTGTTTACCAATCATGCATAGATAATGCGGCAGGCAAACATCATTTCCAGTGGCACGTAATTGTTATACATACAATAAAAGGTCATTGGCCTCTTGACCTTATACCAACGTTTGAAACGGCAACAGCAACAAAATATATACGTATATAAAAGTTGCCAGATCATGCACGTAAAACTAGGAAACAGTGCATCATAAAACGGAGCACTTTCTGTTAATAAGTACGAGCACGATGAAATGTGTTGACAAACTATTGTATATTAATAAAATATGTTCTGGGAATAATCCGTTTTTTTAAAGGCCGTAACAAATGAAAACGAGTGCATTAAGTGATATCTCAAAGACATTCATGGAAAGGTTGTCAAGTAGAATAATAGAAAATGGCTGCTGGGAGAGAGCCGGAGGTAAAGATGTCTGAGACACAAGCAGTCAGAGGCTCGCAGAGCCACAGCAAACACAATAAGTAAAGATGAGTTGGGCCTTGTTATTTTTGTTCACAGTCGTTATCCCCGCACTACGGGCAAACCCATAGGTGCTTAGTCTCCCTCAGCAAATGGTGATGGGAATGTATGCTGATGATTCATATAGCACACTGGTTTTATACACGCCTGATCCATCATCTCATCCCTGCTAGTCTTACGTATGATGCCGAACTTCAGTAAACTTAGCCGTGGTGATTCATCGATTGCAGTGTCGTTTTCTAGCAGAAGATTGTTAATTGCCCTTAGTATCCCCCTCCCCCTTATACTCATCCAGTATCCGCACTATGGGTGCTCTCGAGGCTAGTCTGTCAATTCTCTCACTGACCTGACCATGAAAATAGATCTACACCAGTTTCTGAAAGTTTAATGCTTCTATACATGTTATCCGTTAATGATGCTGTTATTTTCAATGGGGTGAGAATGAAATTCGTTTACGTATAACACAAGGAAACTTACAGAAGTCTGCTTTGTACTATAAAAAAGGGTTTTAATACGTTTAATACAATTGTAGAAACAACGCTGTGTACTAGTGAGTCATCGTGATGCTGAGGAAAGACTAATAATTTTTGTTTTAAAATAAATATAAAAAACTCACATGAATTAGAGAAGTATCTAAAAATCTAGACTGTATCGCAAAAACAATGTCAATGAAACAGTGCATACTGTGGTAAACTTCTAAATACAATATCTAAATTAGGATATAACAGTATAGTGCATAAAGTCAAAGATAAGAAAGTACTAAAAATTTTCGGCGATAATCGTAAGTTGTCGCCTACGCCTTCAGCGTATTATTTGATAACGCAATGGCCGAACCAAAAGGGTACCCTACTTTTCAAATTCGTCATTGAGACAAACGTTCCACTTCCTTAGGTCAACTAAGTATTTGCCTAAATACATTGTAGAGGGGAGGGGAAACGGAGAAAACCCAACGCAAATCACGTCTCACATTGTTCTAAAAATAAAACTACTTGCTAGTATTGCCTTAGGCGGTTTTTCAAATTACGATGAAAAAGTTAGAAATGTGGACACTACGATCAGGAAAACACGCTTAGCTCTTGTTGCGAATGACGTAATTCTCGTGTATTACGAGAGACTCTCGTAAGTACATGAGAAAAGAATTGAACGGGAGGTAGTTTAAAAATCAACAACTAACATGAAAAAAAAATATGGAATATTGAACCAAACCACGTAGCCCCATAAAAATCATATATTCGTGTACCTGTAGCTTTGCTGACTAAGAATATATTATCAATTACATAAATAGTCCATTAGATAATCAAATATTGGGGATAATACATAGAGAATCGGAGATACTGTCAGGTCAAGTCATGTCTGCTTAGATTGGATAGCATATTTTTTGGGGGAAAAAATTAGGTCGAAGAAAGGCTAAGATAGTACGATGAAAGGGATTGGGTGGAATTTGAAGTGAGGGGAAATTTTATTGGCCGACCTCGTACTAAACATATATTACCCGAGTAACGTAGTAGAAAGTTGAATTGTATTTTTGAAAGACGTTGTTTACAAGTGAATTAAGGATAATCATTGGCCAGAGTAGTTGATATTGGGGGAAAAGTATTAGGTAAGGACGCCATTTCATAACAAAATTTTGCCAAGGAGCGATGAGAGCAGGCTAGTGCTGTGTAAACAATATTTCTCAAAAGCCTGGACAGAACGGCAGATCGAAAGTGTGCCAGTCATCGTTCACTTGTGTATTTCATTGAATAAATGTGGTAAGATTGACTTTATTAACATGTATCTAAAATAAAAATTGAATGTGAGATAATAATGTACGACTATAAGTAAATGGGTCTGTAGCAAACTTAGGCAGAGCCTAGAGATTGATCCACCATGTGATAGACTATCAGAGAGGTGTTAGACTACAAGAAAATATGTGTGATTGTCATCAAGGAGCATAACACCTATCCTATTGTATGGAAAAGATTACAGCTGGAATTGCAGTGGCGTTGTAACTACTAGGGGAGAGGAATACTGGTGTACATTGTCACATCAAAAGATAATGGTGGCATAAGTTAGCATAAAACTATGACCCTTTTTGTTTGTTTGTAATGTACCTGTACTTAAATGTGGAATAGTATTGTATACTAGGTATAAAGAAGGATGCATAACCTTCACATTTCAGGGTCCTGGGTACTGACGTTAATGGAGTACCAAACGCTTGAGAACTGCTCGATTCAGGACTCTGTCTGTATACTTCGAGCCCATGCTAGTAGCCATTGACTATCAAACAGGTGGAACAGATTGTCAAGCGAGCAAAGGAAACGATCTACCTGTATTCTCCTGCCAAGTTAAGTTCTTGTTCGGCACCTGGCAGCTCAACTTAAAAGAACTAGAAAGTGATAGTGAAGAAAACTGTGAATAGTTATTAATATTTCCACAAGTGACAAACGAAAACAGACATAACTTAAAGGGAGTGATTATAACCAACAACCTATTGATTGATACCAGTAGTACCTCAAAGTAGAAGAATACAACTACACACTTATATTAGAATAATATTGTATGTATGGACAGAAGATCTACTGTGTTATTGGACTGTTGTAAATGATTCTTTTGATCTTACTTTTGATTGTCAGTCCTGGTTCAAAATAAATTAGAATCAGGATAATAAATTGAAAAAAATTCTATTTACACAAATTTCAACAACTGTCTTAAATAAGATAGCCTTTTAAAGTGTCGTTTGTATGTTATTGTTGTAATACTGTTGGTTGTTGTGGATAATAAACTATTTGTTTGTATGTTAGTTGGTTATTGCACATTACTCCCTACATTCATAACCCTAGACATTACACGCAGTCATTTTAATAATAATATAGATTAATTTTGAATGAGATCAAAAGGGTGGTAGCGGAAAGGTACTCTGAAAAGTTTACAATACTATTTGTTAAATTCAGGGACCTTCATAGCTGATCTCATTCAATACAATAATAATACATAACAATAATTCATAACATCAAAACCCACCACACATACATGAGTTAATTTACGAAACTACCTGTTCAAATCATTTATATTTGTTGACATAGTTTCTTTTTAACTCAATAGCAATATGTTTGGTTCGTTGAAATGTTCTCTCCAAAATTATACTTTTTTTAGTTTTGAGAGTTTGATTATCAACAGACCCAATGTCAGAAAAAATTGGCTGTGTTTAATAATACTGCAGTAAGAGATCAGTACAGTCAGAAAATTACACGTCAGTTATCATTAACATAGTTTGTCGCATAATTATATTTATGTCGATCTCTGCTTCACTACTGCCTTATCCTGGACATTTGTTCTACTGACTATTTACGTGCTTTTCCATGGTCGGCATCTCTTTCTTTCTCTGCCGTGTAGAAGATATTTTGTATTTTCAAACATTCTTACACTCCTCTCAGTGTTAATTCGTCGTGTCTGTTTACCTGACCATCTCTGCTGAGATAGTAGACAAGTGATGCAATATTAACCGAAGCCATGTTGGTTAATTTCGGCGGTGGCCGACATCAGGCTACAGAGTAGCATCAAAATCGCCCAGCTCTATTTGCTTAATCGCTGATAAGGCGCTGAAATTTTGATAGCACTACGGGGAGATAACTTATTTGTCAGCGCACAGGAATGACATAATCCTTTCCTGCACACCTTGTGGCAAAGCAGGAAAGTAAGATGTTACATCTGACACATGTTGCCGAATGAGTTTACAGATGTGTTTGTGAGTTTGCTTACAAGGCATCGGATGTTTTATTTCCATAAATGAGAGAGGTGACATTTTGCATCATGCACATTTTTTCAGGCTGAAATAATTTTGAAATTACCCCACACAACACGCATGTCTGAAACGATTGGAGCTTTCTTGGCATCGTAACAAAACAAATGCGGGGGGAGAAGGCCATATAACCTGACTTTTTCGAAGCTTTAAGACACTGCGAAAATTCACTGTGAGGATTGCTTGCCAAGACGAAACCAGACTGCTAGGGTTAGAATTCAGAATTCTCTTTATAAGACAGGACTTTGAGGAACATCTTGAAGGACTTAAAGAGCCCAGGAAAACCATTTTAATAAAGAAGACCGGCAACTGAGGAAACTGAAACACGGAATCATAATGGGAGTTTAGTGCTAACATAACGACCCCCAAGACACGTGAAAAAAGGCATCTGCCAGTGCCTTAAACCTACTTCTCTGAGCAAACAGTCTGTGAGCCAAGATTGGCGTAAGTTGTACTTTTTATATTTTATATTTCTCATTACTAACATGTGAACTAAAATGTATATATTGCCATGTGAATATTAATATGTGAAAAGTGTAAGTGGATGTCCAAGTCATTTGAAGCTGGCAACCTCATCATATAGAATGATGATTTCATGAACCACCACTGCAAGGGCTGGTGACTTCTTTATTGCTAGTTTCTTACAGAGAACTAAAATCATAGGTAGTCCCATATGAAGAAGGGAGGGAAAGATGGAAGAAATAATATACATTCTAATTGTAATATCTACATTTTCAAACCAGTGTAAATGTCTGTGTAAATCTATGCACTTTACAATTAATGAAAGTTTTCACGTTTTCAACCAGTGTAGATGTAAGTGAAAACGTATTCAATCTATATTATGAACATTTTCAATCAGTGTAGATGTAAATGAAAACATTTTCAATCTATATTGTAAACACTTTCCAATTAGTGTAGATGTTAATGTAAACATATTCTATCTATATTATTAACCTTTTCATTTGAATGTAAAGTAAATATAAAGCTATTCAATTTAAATGTAAAGAAAGCTTCCTCTCGAGGGATTAAGTTTAATTCTCATCGAGGGTAAAGTCTGAGGTAGATGTAATGGTGGAATAGGAGAAAGGGACCCATAACTATGTGTCGGAAAACGCAATATCCAGGAGAGTGTTTTGTTTCTATTCTTTTACCATAGGCGTTGGTGGTACCAGTTGAAGGTACTAACTCTGGAACAAGAAGGGAAAAGTGGCCTGAGCTTAAAGTCGAGAAACCAACTTCGTAGACACTCCCTGACACTTTTGGGAACGTGCTGCGCCGTACAACCTTGACCAGCGACAAGAGTGATCAGTCTACCAAGAACCAAATCATTAGAAGGAGCAGAACCGTCACTGGCAGCTACGTAACACATAAAGATTGCCACGTGACATCCTTTATAAACTGTCATTCTATCACAACAGTGATGATAAACATTTTTTATAAATAATTATTCAAATTTTCTAAAACCTTGTCAAACCTAAAAGATTTTTAAATCTGTTATTTGTAAATATACAAATTTAACGTCGATTTAATCATTTTGAATGTACTGCATGTTTGTCTCATTCAATTTACTAAATACACTCTAAACAGAGCTATACTATAATAATAACAATTCCACTGAGTAAATTAGGGTGGGGGCTGGAACGAGCTTAAATTAATAATTTCTTAATTCTTCATAAAAGGCGGCGGATCAGATATAAGTTAACAATCGCCGGGCTATTGCAGCATTGTTCTTGACTTTAGAAATATCTTATGAACACTCCCTTGAGATAGAAACATCGTTATCCATCTATCTACAACTCTGCCTTTGTTTGTGCGAAGGTAGACACCTTTGAAGGCCCATATTATATACTCTTGAGTTTTGGCCACTGTTGGACCACAACTGCAAAGCAGCGGAGGCAAATCCGTGACATAGTTAAATAATAATAATACACATTGAGAGTACGGCAAGCAGAACACCAAAGCCAGAACACCAAAGCCAGAACACCAAAGCCAGAACACCAAAGCCAGAACACCAAAGCCAGAACACCAAAGCCAGTTAACATTCATCATCATCATTATCATTTTCCTTTGTGTTCCTTACGGTTTGGTTTAGTTTTAAGGATTATCTTCATTGCACACGGACTACTCCATCAGTGCTCCGACCTCCTATCTTAGATCACACAAGGAGGATCTCAGCACAGTGCACGAACTCCATAGCACCGGCGAGAATCCCAATGTGTATATATAGGAATCACACATTTTATAAATATTTTTGTGGTAGGTAGGTTTCTAATTTTTAAATTTTGCCAGGGCAGCGGCCTGATAGGCTTACTCTTTACGATTTCCAACTGCCGTGGAATTTTTAACGTGCGCAACGTGCACACGGGGCCTCCTATTGTTTCGCCCTTATCCGAGAAGGCTAGGCATCGGTTCTCACTACCCAGGAGACCAGGTGGGAGAATGATTAGGACCGCTGGTTTTGAAAAAAAATGTCCATAAAATATATTCTCCTCAACTGGGAATCGAACCTGGTACCTCTAGAATTCGAGGCGGACTCATTACCTCTTAGCCACTCCGACCCCCATGTTCCTTACGGAGCATAGAACCACTACTGAAAAATGGCCCAGCAGGAAGCCTGCCCTAAGCAGCCACAGGATCTTGCAGCGATGGCTTGTATGGCAATTTTTGTGTTACATAATCAGGTTGCCAGGCCCATACATAACCACTGTTTAGTCGTCACATAAAACATAACTGATGGGGCAGTAGTTATATTTGTTCTTTATTCCCCTTCCTCTCTCCAGCATTACAACAGGCCCAGTTAACATTAGCATAGTTAAATAGTACGTCAGTTTGAGAATACTACAATCAGAATATTACTGTCAGTTAACATTAGCATAGTTAAATAGTACGTCAGTTTGAGAATACTACAATCAGAATATTACTGTCAGTTAACATTAGCACCGTTAAATAGTACGTCAGTTGGAGATTACTACAATCAGAATATTACTGTCAGTTGACATTAGCACCGTTACATAGTACGTCAGTTGGAGATTACTACAATCAGAATATTACTGTCAGTTAACATTAGCACTGTTAAATAGTACGTCAGTTTGAGAATACTACAATCAGAATATTACTGTCAGTTAACATTAGCACAGTTAAATAGTGCGTCAGTTTGAGATTGCTACAATCAGAATATTACTGTCAGTTAACATTAGCACAGTTAAATAGTACGTCAGTTTGAGATTGCTACAATCAGAATATTACTGTCAGTTAACATTAGCGCCGTTAAATAGTACGTCAGTTTGAGATTACTACAATCAGAATATTACTGTCAGTTAACATTAGCGCCGTTAAATAGTACGTCAGTTTGAGATTACTACACTCAGAATATTACTGTCAGTTAACATTAGCACCGTTAAATAGTACGTCAGTTTGAGACTGCTACAATCAGAATATTACTGAGTTAACATTAGCACTGTTAAATAGTACGTCAGTTTGAGATTACTACAATCAGAATATTACTGTCAGTTAACATTAGCACAGTTAAATAGTACGTCAGTTTGAGATTGCTACAATCAGAATATTACTGTCAGTTAACATTAGCACAGTTAAATAGTACGTCAGTTTGAGATTACTACAATCAGAATATTACTGTCAGTTAACATTAGCACAGTTAAATAGTACGTCAGTTTGAGATTACTACAATCAGAATATTACTGTCAGTTAACATTAGCACAGTTAAATAGTACGTCAGTTTGAGATTGCTACAATCAGAATATTACTGTCAGTTAACATTAGCACCGTTAAATAGTACGTCAGTATGAGATTGCTACGATCAGAATATTACTGTCAGTTGACATTAGCACCGTTAAATAGTACGTCAGTTTGAGATTACTACAATCAGAATATTACTGTCAGTTAACATTAGCACATAGAGCCGCGGTAGCATAGTGGTTAGTGTACTGGCTTCCTAGCGCAGTAGTCTATGGTTCGATCCCCAGATGAGGTGGGAATTTTTTAGGCTACAAACGGCTCCTGGGTCGACCCAGCCCCAAATGGGTACCAGAGCAACTCTGGGAAGGTTAAGGCGGCCGGCGTGATGCCGACCACATCACCCCTAGTGTGCCGACGGTCAAGATAATATGGGCCTAACACCATATTCCCAATATGCCTCAATGGGCGTGTAACGGGTTCCGTAACATTAGCACCGTTAAATAGTACGTCAGTTTGAGAATACTACAATCAGAATATTACTGTCAGTTAACATTAGCACAGTTAAATAGTACGTCAGTTTGAGATTACTACAATCAGAATATTACTGTCAGTTAACATTAGCACAGTTAAATAGTACGTCAGTTTGAGATTACTACAATCAGAATATTACAGTCAGTTAACATTAGCACAGTTAAATAGTACGTCAGTTTGAGATTGCTACAATCAGAATATTACTGTCAGTTAACATTAGCACCGTTAAATAGTACGTCAGTTTGAGATTACTACAATCAGAATATTACTGTCAGTTAACATTAGCACAGTTAAATAGTACGTCAGTTTGAGATTACTACAATCAGAATATTACTGTCAGTTAACATTAGCACCGTTAAATAGTACGTCAGTTTGAGATTGCTGCAATCAGAATATTACTGTCAGTTAACATTAGCACCGTTACATAGTACGTCAGTATGAGATTGCTACGATCAGAATATTACTGTCAGTTAACATTAGCACCATTAAATACCACGTCAGTTTGAGATTGCTACAATCAGAATATTACTGTCAGTTAACATTAGCACAGTTAAATAGTACGTCAGTTTGAGATTACTACAATCAGAATATTACTGTCAGTTGACATTAGCACATAGAGCCGCGGTAGCATAGTGGTTAGTGTACTGGCTTCCTAGCGCAGTAGTCTATGGTTCGATCCCCAGATGAGGTGGGAATTTTTTAGGCCACAAACGGCTCCTGGGTCGACCCAGCCCCAAATGGGTACCAGAGCAACTCTGGGAAGGTTAAGGCGGCCGGCGTGATGCCGACCACATCACCCCTAGTGTGCCGACGGTCAAGATAATATGGGCCTAACACTATATTCCCAATATGCCTCAATGGGCGTGTAACGGGTTCCGTAACATTAGCACCGTGTTACGGTGTTTTATCGGCGTCGTCTGCTATATTTGGCAGCACGCATTTTTGATGATAAGAGAATTAATGTAGAATCATTGTTATACTTCATGGTCTAATGAACGCAATCCGCACAGTCGGATTGTGACGCGTGAGCGTTGGTATGGTCACGCGTAGTGACCAATTTAGGGGACCCTTTTGTATTTGACCGTCACGCCATGAAGTCGCATTGTTGAATTCTTCCAGAGTTAGGCTACGTATTGCCGAATTATTATTAATGATGGACGCGCAGGGTCGGTCCATAGTTCCTTAATGGATAATGAAATATAAGGTTAGTAGATCAGTGGATGATCTATATATTAAATATTCGTCAAATACACAGGCGTATCATTACCGTCTGACTGGATGACAGCAGAGCGTGTACATCGCCTTTGATGTTCTGACATGAACTTATTTGACTGGAAGAGTGACGGTATTATGGATTCCCATTGATTGATGCAGATGTACATTTCTTATATTGATGACACACAGTATTAATTTCTTCACATGTCTTGTCAAATAAATGTATATATTGGACTCAGTATGAAGGACTTACCGCATTCGTCATTTGACTTGAAGGTTGGTCTGCATGCCATGTTTTATTGATTGTATTCGCATTATACTAACTACTCTTCTATGAGGAAGAGTTCTCCATGTATTTATGAGGAATGATATTCGCACTGAACGTAACAATGAAGTGTCGACGACTACGATACAGACAGACAATATCTCAATTAAAATACTTAATAATTGTCTGAGTACGAACCCACGTACGGACACGTATAATCAAGTGATCTGTGATCAAACTGATAGTCCGCATAAACGCAACTGCGATATCAACCACGCTTAGCTGTATCAACTGGTGGCCGGATGTTGGCTGTGGAATTTCTATTTCACGTTTATGAACTTATCTACAATCAAATCGAATCCGCAAAAATATATCTCTTCGATTTTCATTGACATTTTCTGCGCATGCGAATATGACGTCATTGCATAGCAACAGTCGAACGATCATGAATGACAAGCAAAATTCAACGACATGAAATTAAACTTATCAAGCATCAACTACCGAAAGATTTCTGGTCACATAGACAGCATTTCTGCATGAAATATCCATGGTAGAGTGGCGCATGTTGGCTCTGTGGTAACTATTCCGAAATTCAAAAGATAAGTACTGTTTGGTCCGTATACAAATGTTGAGTCCACGTCAGCCATTTCATAAGCATGTTTTTGACAATAATGTTAAGTGTGTCATTTTATATATATTTCTGTAGTCTTGTCGATATTCGTGGGTGGTTTGGCAGGAGGATTACATCTGATTATATGTCTTTACGAATGACCAGATCAGGTGTAATTGTTCTATAAGGCCGTGAATTAATCGCATTTTAGCGAAGGACTCACTGAGGACACTGCCGGTGGTTTGTTCGTTCGTACTTGCTATTAATTCCCTTGTATGTTAGATGTCTAGTTCTGTTATAACTGGGGTTTTCTAGTGTATTCAGTTTTATTTTTATTCAGTTCTAGTCATATGTTCGTAGTCTATCCCGTTTATTCTAATCTGGCTATCTTTAATTTTATTTGGAGCCGCGCTGGTGTAATGGCTTCGGCGTTGTACTGGCGACCAGGTGTCATGGTTCAAACCCGGGCGTCGGCGTTTGAAGAAATGTTTACGGCCGGAAATTTGACTGAATAGCCTGAACGGCTCCTGTGATAAACCCTCTGTGGATGGGAAGGAGCAAAGCTCCTGACCGGGTTGGAAGGAAAGTCCTCAGGTTCCCCAGCCTCGCAATGATATGTCATTGGGCCGAAGGGCTGAAAGCCCAAGTGCCGCTGGTTAAAAAAAAAAAAAAAAAAAAAAAAAAAATTAATTTTATTTAAATGTATTGTATGATCGTCAAATGAGTCCTGTGACGTCATCATTCGTAGTGCCAAATATGTTCTTTTACTTCAGTTAACCTTCACCCTTCTATATTTCCGGTTAGTAGACTTGGTTTTATAATATCACTTATTTTTGTGAAAATGTCACTTTTGTATTGTGCTACTGTACTGTAAAGCCTTGGTTAATCATTTGTATTGTCTTAATTAATTTCATAATCAAATGATATTTCTATAAATTGATTTTAATAATATCTTTAATTAATTTAATTAATTTTTATTAAATTGGATGATGACTTAGGGTGTGTCATCATAGTGCAGCATTGGTCCAATACATAAGTGAGGCACATTGTATATGATGCTTAGGGCATAAGGATTACAATTAAATATTGAAGTAAAATAACTTTATTGAATAATTATTTGGTATTCACACCATGCATAGGTGTTGAATTTGGAAACTATATGTGATATAGTACGAAGTACACGTACATGGTACTACAGTGTTGTCTAGGCACACATAAATGATAACATAATATACTTATGGTAGGACAATTCCCATAATTATTAAATATTAATATTAGGTGCATGATATGAATTCAGCATCTTAAATTAATAAATGTCATAACTATTTATGACATATTAATAGGTACATATAATATTATTATAAAATATTATATAGTTGTTGAACTTACAGTTCATATTAAGAGATTATTATAGGTGGTTGTATTGAGTGAATTATTGAATAATAATTATATTATTGACTAAATAAGTATTTTAGTTATTTGACATGACCACGTTTACGCTAGATTATTATAGGTGGCTTGGTGAGAGTTGTGGTTTACATGGTATAGAATTAGAAATATATGCATACAATGAGTTTTTACATAGATTGCAATTTGATGAACGGAATCGAAAATTAGAAGAAGAAGAACGTCAGGATAAATTAAAAGAGTTTGCATTAGAGGAGAAGAAGGTCTCGGAGGAATATAGGGATTCTCCAGACAAGTTAGTTAATAAAGAACAGTGTGTTGATGTGGGATTAAATAAGTTCTCAGTAAAACTTGGTGTAGAAGGTAACATGTTAAAACCTATTGTCAAGGGAGAGTTGGCTTGTAATAATTTGATGAATAGTGATGAAGAAGTTGTACCTGCTTTAAAGGAGGAAGAGGAAGAGAGGAAAGCTACATTGAAACAGGAGAAAGAAAAACTTAGACAAGAAGAAGACATAAGGAAAGCTAGAGAGGAAATAGAAGAAATTGAGAAGGAAAACAGATTAAGAGAATTAGATGAAAATTTTTTATTAGATAAATTTTTATGTCGTACAGCGTCGGATTTGACGGAGTTTGCTAACAATAAGTTACACTCTGTCCCACATATGAATATGGCTATGGACATAGCAGACTTACTAGATGGAGTGTTTCGTACTTTTGTGGAACGTTACGTACATGTCCAACATGGTTCTATATTGAATAACATTCATAATGCTATTCTTTGCGACGATGATTATGATAAACAAATGGACAACTCACGGAATGGGCTAGAAAGAGTGACAAATTTAGAAACCATTGATGAGAAAAGAGAGGAGGAATTATTGGAGATTATTGCCAGTCAAGAACAGGCTATAAGGGACTTGCGAAAAGAGGCGAGTTTACTGAAGTTTGAGACCGATACTGATGATTCGAGATTGAGGACACTGGAAGTGGAGCTTGCAAATTCTAGGACCTCATCAGAATCCACTATGGGTATTTTTGAACATTTTCTCCAGGAGGGAGATAGATTGGGTTTACGTGGTGCAAGCTGTGAGGAGTATGCCATGGAACATTTTTTAATTCAAATGAGCCATGATCTTGAGGAGTTTGGTTGGAATGTGTGTAGATATGCCCCTTCACAGAAGAAAGCAGTGAGACTTAATAAAATATTATCCACTATTTTTTACGATGAATGTAAAAGGACTACTCAGGAAGGTAGTAGGACTGAGTTGAATGAGTTGAAGGAAACCATAACGAGGCATAAGGATAGGGAGATTACCCTTACTAATGAGCTGATACATCAAAAAGGTGAATATGAGAAGAAGCTGTCAGCAATGAATTTTGAAATTACAGGGTCGAATAATAGATTGTCGGAGTTGATAGTAGATATTACTAAATGTCGTAGTCAGAAGAAGGAATTAGAAGCCTCATTAGAATCCACTATGGAAAAAAATAAATCTTTGGAGTCTGAGGTTGAGAAACTCTCATTGAAGATTGCACAAGATAATGCCTCAGCTTACCAAAGAAAACTTCATGCACAGAGGGCGCACATTCAGTCGTTGTTGTCTGAGGTTGATCGACTGAAATTACTTGATCAAACAAATGTAAATTTAAAGATAGAAAATCATACACAGGGTGTTAAGATTCAAGAGCTTAAAGCTGAAATTTCACTTTTGAAATCAACTGTAGATATGCAAGTGCATAACCTGAGTCGAGAATGTATAGACCAGGCCATCCAATGTGAATTGATTCTCACTGATGATGTACAGTTAGGATCTCTTTACTATGATACGGAACAATATAAACAGTTCTGTCTAAATAGGGGCATTAAGACAAAAACTGAAATAAAAAAAAAGGGAAAATGGTAGTGTATCATTTGATGACAATAAGATAATGGATGTATGTCATACAGATAATGATAAATTTTATGAATTTTGTCTTAGACAGGAAAAAAAGTTGGACGATGAGGCAAATTCATTGAAACAGATGCTGAACGACCAGATAAGTAAAGTGAAATCTTCCACGCTTGACTTGGCATTGTTGCGTGAAGATAATAAGACACTTTTGGTCAATTCCCATAGGGGTAACGAAACAAATACGAAAGTATCTGATGAAGTGCAATCAGAAAATGATGAGAATACAGAATCTGGTATTGATGTTACTATATCTTCCTCGATTGATGATTGTCTCATTAATGACAGGGTGACTGCATTAGAAGCGTCCCTCCTGAATGAGAAACATAGCTATGCTGAACTTAAAAAGGAAACGCAACAACAAATTTATGAACTGTCAACAGCATTGATCACACTTGATTCTTTAAGGGATAAGGATAAGAATATTAACCCCAACTTGGATAAAATAAATAAGAAACAGAAGCAGGAGATTGCATTCCTGACTTCTGAGAGTAATAAATTAAGAAAGAGGGTTGATTGTTTACTAGATGTAATGGCAGGTAAAAATATATATATGAACAACAGAGGAGAGAAACGTACTTTGCAACATGATTTAAGTACGAGGACTGATACTAAACTATCAATACACCCATTGGTAGTTAGGAGGTCATTCCGGGGAAAATATACCTTCCCTCGACAGGATGCTACTGCCAATTCTGATAATAAAAGTTGGCGACAAGTTCAGATTACAACTGATCCTAAGAAAACTATTAACACTGTCAGTAGGGTAAAGGATTTTACTAAGAAAAGTAATGTATGTAGAAATAATGTTGGAATAAAGAGTAATGAGAAAATACCAAATAAAATTACTACCAGCATACTGAAACAAAAGAACGTATGTAGTTCTTCTCAATCTTCTACTACTACATGTTCTACAAATGTATCATTACAGGATAAGGGTCATTTTACTCAGGCTCAAGATAATCATACAGTCAATAGGAAGAATAATAATTACATGAGGTACATACATTGCAATGTACCTCAAGCAACTAAGGTTGCACATCAACCGTTTTCCCATATCAGTGACAATGGTCCTACATATATTGGGAAATATGCGTATTCTCGCACGGTGTTAGTGCGTAATCTGCCACATGTAACTACATGGCAGACACTTAGAAATTTCTTTAGTTACACGGCAAACGTTAAGTTTGTTCGTCTCCTGCCATCATTTAATGGTCAGAATATGAGGCGTTGGTTACATTCTGTAACAATAGAGACGCTCGTTTTGTTGTCGATCGTGATAATGGTGTTTACTTTCATCACCATTCACTCAGGCTACAGATGGTACCTGATTCTGCGTCACGCAGATAACATGTTGTAGTAACACTGTTGTCACATTCTTTGATGACTTAGCATATGCAGTCATTGTATCTTTTCTTTACTAATCATCTATTCTCATCTATATAGATTGGTTGGTAATATTTCTAGTAGAAAACATTATTTGTGACATTTATATTTTGTACACATGTTTTCTGTCTTATTTGTTTTTCCATGCCTACAATATACAGTAACATGGTTATTGGTTTTAACTATGCTCAGCCCAATGCAGCATTAGTTTCGTATATCGTCTATTTGTCTATATCAAAGACATGCTATTGAAAGTGACATGGTATCATCAACGCTTTCAAAATTTATAGGGAACATTTTTATTAAATACCGCCTAAATTTGAGGTAAACAGATACTACTAAATTATACATAAATATATCTCCGTCAGATGCCGACAACTATCACCGTCAGCGACGTTTACATTTAAGGACTTGCAATCGTTTCATGAACTTCAAATTCAACTAACGTGACTGTTCTACTACTTCAAACGTGGAACGATATTTCAAATTTCGTTAACGATAATATTAAATATGTCACGAGTCTACGGGATGTCAAGTTCTCCTAGGACATACAACGCTTTATGATACCGAAATTCGTACCTCAATTAACTTTGGTACAATCGATGATGTTGAATATCACGGTTTCAGCAAACAAGCTAAATTTATGTTTACAATCCGCAAGGAGTCTGGACATTCAACTTACGTTACATCTCTTCGTTTATGATGATATTTTCAAGTGAAAAGAAACTAGAATTTAATATGTTAAAGAGATGCTGAACAATAAGTCCTTCGTAACGATTACGTACTTCGTCAATGACTGTTTACATTGCATACTTATGATTTATACTACGAATGAAACAATTCATGGATACGTTCTTCAAACGAAATTGATTATAACAAGAGACAGAATTCGATTTTTCATCACGAATGTTTGACTTTGGTTAGTGTCCATTCGTGATGCAGCTCATTTCGAAATAATCGGGAAGAATATCTGAATTCCGGCTGGACAAATACCGCTATACTTCAGCAATTGAAATAACTAATTGAACACTGTGAATACGGATAAACTTTTTTCCGCTCAAATTGAACTAATCGTATATTCAAATGGAACTCATGGTAGACTCAATGGAACTAATGGTAGATTCACCTATGGACATTACTACGTTTGGATCTTCATATCCAATATTAGTTAGTTCTACTTATTGATTTCATTAATAAATAAAGTTGAATTGTGAGAAAAAAATGAAATATAAAAGAAAGAAAATATATGAACAGAAAAAAATCTCACAACACTGAATAATATACTTAGATTAATGATTATTCTTATATATATTTGGCAAATATGTTGATAGAATATATTACATATTATTGTTTAGTTAATTAAATTAATTAGTTATTAGTTACTTAATACACATGATTAATTTTCAGCACACATCAATAATTAAATTTATACTTTACTTTTTCTCTACTTTACTTGTCTTTACTTCTCATTTCCTTTACTATAACAATATCATTTAGTTTAGTTAATTACAATTTAATGACACCTTACATACATACTATAATTAATTAGTTTCATTTTAATTGATTGGAATAATTTTCTTCACTTATTATTTAGTCACGACAAACTTTAAGTTAAATTATTTAGCGACAGTTGACACTCCTTTAGTTATTATAATGTCCATGGATAACATAACTATTAATATATTACATGATTAGTATGACTGATACATTATCGACATGACCACGACGATTTTCAGAACATCGTAGGCCATATGTCGGGTTTTGGTTAAATTTTTGGGATCTCTGAATAAGATAGTTCAAAAAAATCTATCTAATAGATTTTTTTCTCCCCGGCGTGAAGGGAACTGTTACGGTGTTTTATCGGCGTCGTCTGCTATATTTGGCAGCACGCATTTTTGATGATAAGAGAATTAATGTAGAATCATTGTTATACTTCATGGTCTAATGAACGCAATCCGCACAGTCGGATTGTGACGCGTGAGCGTTGGTATGGTCACGCGTAGTGACCAATTTAGGGGACCCTTTTGTATTTGACCGTCACGCCATGAAGTCGCATTGTTGAATTCTTCCAGAGTTAGGCTACGTATTGCCGAATTATTATTAATGATGGACGCGCAGGGTCGGTCCATAGTTCCTTAATGGATAATGAAATATAAGGTTAGTAGATCAGTGGATGATCTATATATTAAATATTCGTCAAATACACAGGCGTATCATTACCGTCTGACTGGATGACAGCAGAGCGTGTACATCGCCTTTGATGTTCTGACATGAACTTATTTGACTGGAAGAGTGACGGTATTATGGATTCCCATTGATTGATGCAGATGTACATTTCTTATATTGATGAATCACAGTATGATGTTCTTCACATGTCTTGTCAAATAAATGTATATATTGGACTCAGTATGAAGGACTTACCGCATTCGTCATTTGACTTGAAGGTTGGTCTGCATGCCATGTTTTATTGATTGTATTCGCATTATACTAACTACTCTTCTATGAGGAAGAGTTCTCCATGTATTTATGAGGAATGATATTCGCACTGAACAAACAATGAAGTGTCGACGACTACGATACAGACAGACAATATCTCAATTAAAATACTTAATAATTGTCTGAGTACGAACCCACGTACGGACACGTATAATCAAGTGATCTGTGATCAAACTGATAGTCCGCATAAACGCAACTGCGATATCAACCACGCTTAGCTGTATCACACCGTTAAATAGTACGTCAGTTTGAGAATACTACAATCAGAATATTACTGTCAGTTAACATTAGCACAGTTAAATAGTACGTCAGTTTGAGATTACTACAATTAGAATATTACTGTCTGTTAACATTATCACCGTTAAATAGTACGTCAGTTTGAGATTGCTACAATCAGAATATAACTCTCAGTTAACATTAGCATAGTTAGTAATGCAGTTCTCAAAGTAAGACAATCTAAAACAACACGTCAGTTAACCTTAAACGGTCCCATATCAGATACTGCGTAGAGAAGCGAAGTTTTAAAAATTTAACTATACTATGCCCAGAATCGTGAGGAGGGATGATCAGCTCCCTTCCTCCTGCCTTTTCCTTTCCTAACTCAAAAGCAGAGCCAATGTACCCATTTACAGCCAGGTAGACTGGAGCGTGACTCCACCGTGTTTTGAACTGGACACCTTTACCGCGAGTAGCCAGCGCTCTAACCACTCTGCCAATTGGACGCTCTCAGTTGACCTTAGCATATTTAATGAGTCACACAGTTCGAGAGCAACACAGAACACCACGGATCAGTTAACATTAGGATAAATCTTTTCATTTCTATCCTTAGAAATCCGACGTGTACGACGGGTAATTTCAAAGTCGCAGAAAGTACTTTACAACAGAGCTTTGGAGCGGAGCTCGGAGCTGTAGCTAGGAGCAGTGAAGCAGCAGGTTTTTGCCCGGAGCTGGAGTGGAGCTGGAGCACATAACATTTTGACTGCTCCGTTGCTCCAGTTATTTTTTTGTCATGTTCAGTTCAAAATGAATTATATTATACTTCATGTTTAGAATTGTAGTAAAATATTTTACATATATGGTTTATACGACATTTGAGTTAATTTAATGGTTTTACTCAGGGCTGTGTAGTTCGAGTCGAGGAGTCGGTAGTTTCGTACAGAGTCGGAGTCGTATAGGAGTCGGTTTCAAACTCTCCGACTCCTCTCATAATTTTAAAATTCTCGAACGCCCTTCTTAAATCTTAAATATCATTACTAGGATACATGTATTACAAGCTGATAAGTTATAACAAATAGTAATTAATAAGTTATTTAAAAAACAAATAAACAGTAATTTAAAAAAATACTTTTGGCGGCCGTAACAAGAACTTTTCGTCGCCTTTGTGCTGCTTAATTCCATCTCCACTTCAGCGTGTTTTAAGATAAACGCGTTCAAAGTTTTTAGGTTACAAGTTGACAAAAAGTAAATATCACATTTAATTGAAATTTATCTTGATGATCCAAACTTTAAATATAAAATATCGTGTAGGATGATAAACTGAACTATTTTATATCCATTTATGACCGCAGGTCAATTTTGGCACAAAGTGGAGATAGAATAAAGTAGTAATAAGGCGACGTTCTGGTTGCGGTAGCAACCCAAGCAAATTTAGTCATGATATTACCAAATTCACATCTACGCACATGACCGACAGCCGATTCATTAAAATAGATCTGAAAGATGTCTTTACGTTTGAATTTGAAAGTCCCAAATTTAAGCTTTTAAGAAAAACAAAGGGGACTGAAGACCCAGCAAAAGAGATGAATGCAGTCAGCGACCCATATCTTGACTGCTTGCGTCAGGGTCAGCGAACCAGAGCTGACCAAGACCCTACTCAGCCTCCATGTGGTGGTCCTGGAAACAGGCTGCATCACTGCAGTCTGGCCGACAGAGTAGGGATCGAAGAGGGAAGACAAACCCGGTCCCAAAAATGCCATGCTGAAAACGGATGTGTCGGGCCGAAAGGTGCAGATATCGCAGCCTCGCTGTAAACGGCGACACAATGTAACAAACGTACTTTTCAGGACGAACGCAGAAGGAGAAGAAGAGAAAAACAAAGAAGAAATTGGCTACGTGCAAGATGGAAAGAAAGTCAATTGATAGCTCAAATAATGTGGCTGCAAGCAATAGGGGAGCAAAAAAATCACGGCAACGTGCTCTATAACAAGCGAAAAGGGAATGATGATGATGATGATGATGAATTCTTCAGAAGATTAGTCTTTGAAAAGGATTTAGATATACAGGACAGACATCAGCGAGTCATCTGTGATTTATATTTGTAATGAAGCATTACACATGATACAGTTTTTGGAAGATTGTGAAGCTATAGTAGTCTAAATGCTGCCCACGCCACATTCAGGATGCTTCTAGAGTCGCCAACATCTCAAATTACTGTAGAGCGACTGTTTTTGGCTTTACAGTTAACTCTAAATAGTCAGTGGTAGGTTTTGAATTAAGTTTGATTGCAGTAATAACCGTTTACAGAATGAACTATGATCTATATCATAGTTTATTCTGTAAACGGTTATTACTGCAATCAATAATAACCGTTTACAGAATGAACTATGATATAGATCATAGTTCATTCTGTAAACGGTTATTACTGCTTTTCATTTACATTGCTTCATTTCTTCCCCATAGATCATGTAGCCATGACTGCAGCTTGTCCCCTTATAAGAAGTTCGCATAAAAACATTTATGTGCTCTTGCAGTAAAGGTTTCCATAACCGTTTGTTTTACATGATGATGATGTAGCAGGCTCCATGCACATCCAGAAGGAACAGTAGCCTTATTCCTTCTTCATCTCCTCAGAGACTCAAGGGAACTACACGAGAAATGTATTCTATTTCAAATGACATTTAAATTGTTTGAAAATTCTTTACAAAATAGTTTCATGTCAGTGTGTTACAATGTGCATTTTTTAATTTAACTTACAAGTAAAGACAAAACTTGAGTCGGAGCTCTGGGCGGAGCTGGAGCAGTAACTAAAGGTGCCGGAGCGGAGCTGGAGCAGTCACTGAAGATGCCGGAGCGGAGCTGGAGCAGTAACTAAAGGTGACGGAGCGGAGCTGGAGCAGTCACTGAAGATGCCGGAGCGGAGCTGGAGCAGTCACTGAAGATGCCGGAGCGGAGCTGGAGCAGTAACTAAAGGTGCCGGAGCGGAGCTGGAGCAGTAGCTAAAGGTGCCGGAGCGGAGCTGGAGCAATAACTAAAGATGCCGGAGCGGAGCAATTCATAAATGTCATCGCTCCAAATCTCTGCTTTTAAAAACATTCGTTCCAATTATATCGTTCTTTTATAATAAATTAATACTTAAAATGTATTTAAAACGTAAAAAGTTTCTTTTAAAACAAGTTTGATAGGAAAATAATCAACGCTGAGGTAACGACTGAGCCACCGAAAACACTTGCCACCATGTTGAATTTTTCCATTACTTCACATTTCACTGTTTCGGAAAAAAATAAAAATAATGAACTTCATCTATGATGTCAGTGATGAATTCATCAATGATTCTGCAGATGATGATGTCTGAGAGACTGAAACATTGGATTCAGACCATAATGTCCCCGATGACCCAATTTATGAAGCAGACACAGCAAGGTAATTTGCAAGAATGAGCATATAAACCTAGCGCCAGGGATTTTAATGGAAGGTCATAACATAGTGACCTATTTTTTTTAAAAATTACCAGTTAATAGGCACTGTAGCCAATTTCTATTAAAATTGATAATGATTTTAACATCTATTGTGAACAACATTTTCTTTACTTCATTTCTTAATGGTCACCCGTTCGTAACAACGGTTGCTAAGGACATGTATATTTGCAAAAACGAACAGACACATAGTAAAAAAAAATAATAATAAATAAATAAAAGAGATCAGAAAAAGGTGAAATTTTTTTTTTTTTTTTTTTTTCGAAGGGATGAAGTTTAAAAATATTTAAAGTTTGTAATGTTGTTATTTTTTTTTTATTTTAATGATTCAATTATAATATGAAATGTGTGATTTAGAATATTTACTCTTAGTTTCTCAAACTGTAGCTAACAAATATGTTAAATTCTTTCATTACAGACCCATAGGCTATAATGATTTGGAAGTTGGAGTCCCTGTGTCAGTCTGAAGTTTGTATCCTATCGAGAGCCTAGGGTTTATCTGAAGGAGGAAAGGATGCTTTCTGTTTTGATTTCATTCAGAGGAAATTCCAGAAACTTTATCAGCATCTACACCATCTTTGCACTAATTAACGGATGGTTCGTAATCTTTAGGCAGTATATTAGAGTTAAGCCAGCTTAATGGGGAATGAAATTATAGGTCATTGCTGAGGCTGTATAAGGAACTATTATAAAAAATAGTAACGGTTTTCCAAAGTCTTTAAAAGAAATAAAATCATTTGAAAACTAAATCCGCTTGCGGTGACATGTGTTGCGTCAGAGAACTAATTAAGGAACTGAGTGGACTTGAAAAGCATCAGAAAATTCCTTCTTCTGGTCGTGCAGGTATTCTCGTTTTCCCGTCTGCCCGCGGAAAGTTAGATCATAGATGAGAGCAAAGGAAACCTAACCTAAATAGGTAGCTCTTCCCTGAATCACAGACATCTGAAAATACACCGTGACCAGCATGAAAGTATTCGGTCAGCTCTGTGTAGACGAGCAAAAGACACATGGGTGAAGAGACCTCAGGGGCTGTCTAAATGAACATTAACACTGACGAGGTTTGGAATTTAACAGTAGACTCAACGGACAAGTAAAGAAGAGTGGACAAAAATCAAAGATAAGAAAGGGGCGATTCTAACGCTGAGAAAATCGACAGAAATTCTGAGTCAGAGAAGATCAAGTAAATAGAGCCAGATAAATCTCCCACGTTACTTTTTATCTACATGAAGCGTCCTTTAAAAACTAACATTGAAAAAATCTCGCTTTATTTTTCGTAAAGTACGTAAAAGCGTGGTTTGCACCGTGAAAGCTAAATTGAACATCCACTAA
The DNA here is from genome assembly GCA_024509875.1 of Oreohelix idahoensis. NCBI lineage: Eukaryota > Metazoa > Mollusca > Gastropoda > Stylommatophora > Oreohelicidae > Oreohelix > Oreohelix idahoensis. The sequence continues at coordinate 119,325 of JAMPIV010017516.1, read as the reverse complement.
AATGGTAAGCAGGTCTTTCAGTGTTTTTCATGGTGCATTGACCATAAGTCACGATAGTTTTATTACAAAGATCCAGTGAAACTACAATAGAATGGAAAGGAATGAAATGTCACGAAAAGAATTAGTACCGTTCATCAGTATATGTAGCAGAAAGAGTACAACATAATATATATATATATATATATATATATATATTATATATATATATATATATATATATATATATATATATATATATATATATATATATATATATATATATATTATGTTGCTTATGGACCACACAAGTATGCGCGCTGCTAGGGATACTGGACTGGTAATAGTTTGCTGTCTTAATGAAGGCACTGCAATAATATCCACTCACTGCTTAGAGGCTAATCAAAATAATAAAGCTTGGCGATACAATGATCCAATAACACGTGGGTTAAATGTAGAAAAGGAAAGGTAAATGATGGCTGTCTGTCTCCAGGGGACTTTTGGATCTCTCTGAAAAGTACAAAGTAGACCTGTTATCAGCCTAGTCATTTCAAAGTTTTGCAAAATGCAATACAAAAGAATACACACAAAGAACTCTCTCTGCCCACCCTAATCCTCAAAGCACAGGTGCGAACTTACATTGCGCATGACTCGCGCAGTCAGTTTACTCCACCCTTTATGATCGAAATCGATCGATGAGCCAGCGTTGTAGGTAAACACTCTGCGGGCTTAGAGATCCGCTTAACAGTTATCTCGAAGAGTATGTGGAGGGGAGACATGAATTATACAGGTATGTCCTCACGTGAAAGGGCAAGAATGTAAATATATTCCTGTTTAGCCACAAGCCCCTTTTGCAGACACTTAATAAGTGTGATCATCTAGATCGCTCTGGGAAAACAAGAAAAATAATTATACACACATGGCGTGGACCTCCCTGTTTGAGAGAGAGAGAGGCATAGGAGAAAAAAGTTGGTTTTTACAAACTGGGCCGACAAGATCCACTCAAAAGAATGAATTACTTTCCACAGTAATTTACCCAACATTTGGTTTTACTGTTGTACAAAATGTGATATGCCCATTATAAGTTTACAACACAAATGGCGATTTATTGAGCTATTAGGAAATTATTATAATGAATATCTTTATAGAGTTATAAACATCTTTTTGGAATTTTACTTGTAGTTAACTAACAGGTAGAAACTTAAATAGTGAACACAGCTATACACCGTCCTTCGTAAAAAAAACAGCTAGTGATTTGACTGGTGGAAATGTATTAGTATTAAAATAAACTGTTATTAGGAAAATGAGCTTAACAATTTTAACTCGTTTTTATTTTCAAGTTTAAAGTTAGCGCAGTTATTTTATAACTAAGTGTCCTCACCGAAAATACAAGAAATGTATCTGTCTAATATGCAACTGGTATCACGCTTAATAACACTAATCCCACTCTCGAGGTAGAAGAGCCTTCGTACTCTGGAAACACAAGCAAGAAATAATGCTTTCCCCCGCGTGTTTTAAAACATCATTTTAAAATGTAAACACATGACCTCGTCTCCCATATATGGCCCGACTTCTTCCGTACCTCTTAGATAACATTTCTACTACGATTTGTAACCTCGCCTGCAGAAAGTGTCCTACATAATTTGTCTACCCAGACATTTTCCGTAGGCTACATCTGGTCTTCCTGTTGTATACTCCGCCACAATGTCTGAACGCTTTTGTAGCGAACAATGCCCCCAGACGGTCCTGCGTGTCTTGGCGGAAAAGTCAACAATCATTTTCCCGTTTACCGGAGGAAGCAAATCTAGATCAACATCTTAAGCGATTATAATTAATCCTTAAGGATGGTCAATTAACCTTGAAATAACACTTTCGCAGTATGAACAGAGGTAATCAAATCTAAGGCGCGGCGATGGCGCAGGTTTATGTGTGTAAATGAAGAAATAACTGGATAGTTGCACAGAGAGAGAGAGAGAGAGAGAGAGAGAGAGAGAGAGAGAATAAGAAAAGGCGAGCGACCAGTTATGTGACAAGGGTATCCATGTACATAACCAAAAATTTAAAATTCTTATTTATGCTGTTATATAAATATGGATACGGTAAACAGCTCTAGATAATCAACAACAGCAATACATCCAGCCTTATACACTTTCCTGTACCATCCGTTCAAAGCATTTTCATGTTCTCTTTATCCTTTTTCATGTCTGTCTCTTAGTCTCTCCTCCATATGTGTTTTTGGTCTCCCACTTTTTCTTTTACCCGTGAGAATTGAGAACAAGAACTGCCTTCTAATAGAAATAAACTTGTTTTCTCAAAATGTTCAAATCTTCATTATACTTACTTAGTCGTTCCCCTTCTACCGTGAGGTGTAGAGGTTTGGAAGAGAGAGCGCCAGATTATCCTATCGGATGTCTTCCTCCTGGCCTGGTTCCATTCTAGTCCTCGGTCCTTCAAAGATTGTCTAATGTTGTCCTCCCAGCGGACTCTGGGTCGTCCTGGGGGTCTGGATCCTTGGCTCTTTGTTTCCCATGCTTGTCGTGGTAGCCGATCTTCTCCCATTCTGCAGACATGGCCAAACCATCTTAATTGGGACTGTTCTACTTGCGTCTGCAGGGGATAGGATTTAAGGCCTTGACGTATCGTCTGGTTGCGTACCATGTCTCTTCTTGTTACTTCAACCACTTTCCTCTGATACCTCATTTCTGAAGTTTGGATCTGGCTTTTGTGGGTTGTAGTCATTGCCCATGACTCGCATCCATATGTAAAGACTGGGACATAGGTGGAGCGGTATACAGCCATATTCGTTTTCTTACCAACCTCTCTCTTGCTGAGGAATCCTCGATTTATGGCCTGAAAAAGTCTCCCAGCTGCTGCTTTTCGATTGGCCAACTCTTCTTTGATGCCTCCCTTCCGGTCTATATTAGCTCCGAGGTATTTAAAGTGGTCGACCTGCTCCAGGACCTGTTCTCCCAGCTTAATCTGATGTCTTCTTTCTTCTCCTGATTGTCACAAAATTAACAATGATACAACGTTAAAATATCTCCAATGATACAACGTAGGGATAAAAACTAATGCGTAAGCTGCTAGAATACATGATCGCCCACGCCGCGGGTCATCACCCGCCATGGAAATTAAATTGTTAGACTTGAAGGCAAAATGGAACGGGATAAGAACGGAGATCAAAAGGAAAAATCTGACTGAACGCGTGCTTGAAACTAGCAATGCTAAAAGGCGCAAGTGGTGGGTAAAGGAGGAAAAAGTCACGTCCCCAAGTTGACATAAAGTAAAGAAATCGACAAAAGGGACCTTGGATATTATACGCCACAGTCATTTATTGGACGCTTTTGCTATAACTTAGCCCGTTTATTTGAATGCAGTGATGAGCGCATTCCAGAAAATTCTAGAAAATATTTGAAAAATAACTTTTCTTAATAATGATGTTAGGAATATAAAACCTAGCTGGCCGGATGGCCCATCTTGAGCAATGAAATAATATGCTTTCATTTATACAGACGGACAGATAATACGAAAGATATTGACAAAAGACTGTGTTGTTCATATCAGCGAACGTCTGCATTGAGATAAAACATGTCACTAATTTTCAAAAAGTTGTGGCCTTGAAGACGCAAGTGCTAAAGTCTAGTGGAATGAAGAGACGGGGTGGGATGGTGAATTGTGGCTAAAAATAACTTTAAAGGCGAAATTGTGTAGGGGAAGGCAGGGTTAGTTAAAAAAACAAGTGTGTTTTTTTGTGAAACGCAAGTAGAGACGGACGGACCAACAGACAATAAGGCATACTTGACTGAGGTCTGACTGAAATGACTTTGTGGTAGGATATTTGAATTTGAAAAAAGAAAAGGCAGTGATTGGCCCTAGATGAAGATATTATCGGCGCTCAGACGCGCATTTTGTGCCATTCAGTATTAGCTGTCCTTGTAGACACAGTGACTTATTAAGTGGTGTAATTCCCCGAAGCTATTGAAGTATTTAGAGGGACGCCATCATAAGGCCAGCAGCTCAGCTGAGTTTTGCTAGCATTTATTTAACTGTGTTCTATATTCATATTTCTGAGCTGTGAGTTTCAGTTGGCACCAATGCGGTGTCAAATGAGTTGTTGAATTTTACCAGAGTGGACCCGTGCAGTAATATTTGGTCAGAGCAGCCTATTATAGTCCCCAAGCACGGAGAGGTGGGGCCACCATACTTCTGATATTGCCCCCAAGCACGGAGAGGTGGGGCCACCAGACTTCTGATATTGCCCCCAAGCACGGAGAGGTGGGGCCACCAGACTTCTGATATTGCCCCCAAGCACGGAGAGGTGGGGCCACCAGATCTCAGCACCAGAGCTACACCTTCAAGTTACGTGAGCGCATGGTCTGCTGAAAGTTCACCAACTCATTTTATTTCCTAACACACCCATAAAAATTCCATCAATTAACTGGACAATGTGTAATCGCCATAGACAGGGAGTGATGAGGCCACCCCAACAGCACATCCATTAAACGTTCTCCCACAATAGATTACTACTATAACCAATAATAATATTAACTAGTCTAGTAACATATATATGTACACACCTTGCATTTATTATGTAATATTCATGCATTTTTTTCATAATTTCTAAAACCTTTCATATGTTCTGGCCAAAATAAAACCTTGGTCCAGAACAAATAAATGTAAGAAAATTACTATCAAAATTTTACACGACTGAGTTAGTTCCGTGTATTATAACATTTTATTAATATTATTAGACTTAGTAAATATCTGTGTGTGTGTCTGAAAAACTACCACAACACATTACATATCATTACCCTAGACATTTAACGTAGCCACATTCATTAGTAAAAAAGAGATAGGTGTGAGGTCGTAGTGGTAGCAAGAAGGGCGTTCTGACAATTCACAGCTACATTTTATCTCAGGAGCCTTCACAGCTGACCTCATGCATCACACGTAGTAATATCACCATCATACAATACCATCAAATCCACTACATATATTGGGGGCTCGTCCGGGATAATTAGCCCATTAAGTATATTAGGATCTCCTGGGGGGAGAATTAGATTAGGGGAACACATTATTAAAATTAAAAGTGTCCCTGAAAATAAAAGTTGGTGAATCTTCACAGCCAGTGGTAGTTAATTAATTAATTAGAATTATTTTAGATTAGAGTAATTAGAAGCACTTTAGTGGTTGGAAATTTTATTTTGCACATTGCTAGATTTGTTTAACAAGTATGGCGGAGCTGGCAAAATTTAGATCAGCTGCTGTGCTGACGGCAAAGGAGATGGGAATGGATGGTCAGATTTTAATTCAATATGTAACGGCTGAATGTGATAAGTATATTGAACGGGAAGAAAGAAGATTAGAAAAAGAGGCTGAAAGAAAATTAGAGTCTGAAAGGTTGGCTGAAGAGAAGAGGTTACAAATAGAGGCTGAGACTAAGAGGCTGCAGATTGAGGCTGACAAAGAGGCTAAAGCATTGGAGGCAGAAGAAAAACGACAGCAAAGGGAGGCAGAAGATAAAAGGTTGCAAAGGGAGCACGATTTACGACTCAGGGAGCTGGAGCTACAAGGCCAGGCTCCTGAAAATGGTGCCAGCCCTTTTGCCTCAGATGCTACGCCCAGTCTGGGAGCCTCAACATCAGCTATGGGGTTTCATTTAGACCATTTTGTTGAAAAAGACGATGACATAGAGGGGTACCTAGGACGTTTTGAGTTATTAGCTACTACATATGGGTTAGAGAGAGAGAGAGGTGGAGTTTAAAGCTATCACAGGGACTGAGAGGTACTTCTTACGAAGTCTTCGCAAAAATGAACAGAGAAGACCACCAGGAGAATTGTGACATGTTAAAGCAGGCTTTGTTATTGAGGTACGAAAAAAATGGGGAATTTTATCGTAAGAAATTTAGAAATGCCAAACTGTTGTCTGGGGAGACATACCACCAATTCTCTGCCAGACTGGAAACCTATTTGGAGAAATGGACTGCTCTGGGGAAGACCCAAGATCTTAAAGAAATGATCATGATTGAGCAATTGAGAGAGTCCATGGCTCCAGACATGAGAAAATTTCTCATGGAACAAGGTGCAGAGAAGTTGGGAGAGGTTTTAAATGTCGCTGAAAGGTATCAGGCAGCCCAGGCAGAGGTAAGTGGTGCTAAAAAGAAGCACATAGACAATTTTAAAGCTCCACAGCAATTTAATAAATTTGATAATAGAGAGCAGGGAAATAAAGGTAGGACAAACTTTGAACGGCCAAGAAATGACTACCGAGACAGAAACTCACAGTTCAATGACCAAAAATCCAATGAAAGAAAACCGTTTAACCAAGGAAAAAGATGGTGTAAATGGTGCAAGAAGGATAACCATAACACCGAATTTTGTAGAAGGAAACCTTCAAACATTGCTGCAATGAAGTCGGGGACTCAAAGATTAAAGGTTAATCCTAAGGGACAGCAGGAACCTTATCACCCCCCAGTTTGTGAGGATGTTATTTGTAATGGGGTCACCATAAGGTGCCTTTATGATACAGGTTTGGATTATGATTCAGTTGTGAAGTCTAGCCTAGTGGACCCAAGTCAGTATACCACAGAAACAGTGGAAATACAAGGGGCAACTAAGGACATACCACTCATGACACTTCCCATCGCAAGGATAACGGTGAAAACTCGCTATGTGGAAGGAGAAATCAGAGCAGCAGTGATAGATGAACCAATCTACCCTCTGATATTGGGGTGTAGATACGTCTTCTTGGGGAATCCCGAGAGACCTGTGATCATGGCGACAGTGCAGACCAGGTCACAGAAGAAGGAGGAAGAAGGTGAACCTATAAATGCTCATCCAGAGGAGATGAGGAAGGCGCAGGCTGAGGATAGGACACTCAAGCCATGTTTTAAAAAATTGCCCAAATGCCACACACCTCCGAGCAAGGGGGAATATTTATGAAGAACAGATTGCTATATAGGAAGACAGGAACTAGATCCACTGGTCACGGACAGTTGGTTCTTCCCAAGATATATAGGGCAAATTTAATAAGGAGCTTACATGTTGGAAAAGATGGGGACCATGAAAAAGTCGGTACCATCTGCCAAAAAGTTGCTCGCAAATACTATTGGCCCGACGTAAATGTCGATATTGAAAACTTTGTAGAAGCATGTGGCATATTTCATGAGGGAACACCCACAAAGGGAAAATATGTGCAGGACCTAGAAACGCCACGGGGCAAAATTAGGCCTGGAAGGAAAACTAATGATACTCAAGGAGACAAAGTGCAATGGGAGCCCCCTTTTTCACACCCAGTCTTCACTTGAATGGATTAACATGGCCACTATGCGAAGAGTACAAAGAAGAAATTTTACCCAGGATAAGATGACAATCCCTCGGTCAGACTTATATAAACTGGAAGAACAGAAAAGAGAGCGAAGATCTCTCATAAGCAATCTAAAGTGGGGAGATAAACCCAAGAAAAAAATTGGTAGTGGTCGATTTGTGAGTGATGATTCTAGGAAGAAAAGTCCTCACTATAGGGCTTCTAATGGACGGGACCAGACGGGTTCCATGAAAAATACGTATGATAAATTAAAGGTCCAGATGTAGCCCTATTAAGGACCTGGACAGATGAGAAGGCGGAAGAGACTGTTACCTCATCTTATCAATACGTGAACGAACTGACCACTCGTTTGAAAGCTGGATGGAAACTGGCAAATGATAATTTGAAACAAGCCAGGAAGAAACATGCAGCATATTTTAATAGGAAGGCAAAGGACAGAGAACTGGCAGTGGGAGAGAAGGTGCTGCTTCTACTACCCGGTAGCCAGAATAAATTACAAATTGGATGGCAAGGTCCATATACGGTTCTAGAGAAGGTGTCTAGAACAAACTATAAAATTGACAAAAAGGGGAAGGAGAAAGTTTATCATGTAAACCTGTTAAAGAAGTATCTGGACAGACCACTCCAGGAAAGCACCCCCTTACTGACCTTAGCTATCGCAACTCAAATGCAAAAGGAACCACTCACCTCACATGAATACCCATTACATCCTTGTGAAACAGCAGCACAGGTAAAAGTCAGTAAGCACCTGACTAAAAACCAGAGGGAGAGAGTTCAACAGGTTCTGGAGGAACATACAGATGTATTAACCGATAAACCAGGCCATACAAATTTGCTACAGTATGACATGAAACTGGTAGACTCAAACCCAATCTGTATGAGAGCCTATTCTATTCCGTTCGCGAAGGAGAAGGCATTGAAGGAAGAAATAGATTATTTGTTGAAGGAGGGGATTATTTCACACAGTGAATCATCTTTTAGCTCTAGTGTCGTATTGTTGAGAAAACCGTCTGGGGAACACAGACTGTGCATAGATTACAGGAAACTGAATGCTGTCACAGAAGGACAAGTGGATCCATTACCAGACACAAAACAGTTATTTGCCAGACTGAACAAGGCAAAATACTTTTCAAAGGTGGATCTTAGTAAAGGCTATTACCAGATCCCAGTGAAGCCTGAAGTGAGACCTTATTTGGCTTTTAGCACTTCGGATGGACATTATGAATTCAACATGCTACCATTCGGACTGAAAAATGCTCCGAGTGTATTTTCAAGGATGATGCGCAAATTGTTGGATCCCCTGAATAACCCATGTATCACGAATTTCATGGATGATATTCTCGTCGCCACAGAGACATTTGAAGAACACATTGAAGCTCTAGAAATGTTATTTAATAGGCTTAGGGAGGCGAACTTGACTGCTAGGCCAACAAAATGTTGCATTGGATGCAAAGAGTTGGAATTCTTGGGACACACTGTATATCAGGGTAGCATGACCCCTGATCCCAAGAACTTGGAAAAACTGCAGAGAGCACCTAGACCACAAACAAAAAAGGACGTGCGATCATTCGTGTCGTTATGCGGATTTTATCAAAAATATATCAAAGATTTTAACTCTATTTGTGCTCCTCTGACTGATCTGACTCGCAAGGGACTTCCAGATAAAATTAATTGGACTGCGCAAAGTGAATTAGCGTTCCAAGACTTAAAGGAAAAACTCACTAGCAAGCCTATTCTCAAACTGCCTGATTTGACACAGGACTTTGTCTTAAGAACCGATGCAAGTAATGTAGGACTCGGAGCGGCTTTGTTGCAAAGATCATCTTCACCTGATGGGGAACTGAAACCAGTCGCTTATGCAAGCCGCAAATTGAATGTCGGTGCAGATGTCCTCAGTCGGCACCCCTGTGATCAAAATTAGAGTAATGGCAGGCGTAAGGAGAGATTTTGTCTATGTGTATCACTGGTTTTAGAACTTGCCTTAGGCATGTTTTCAAGTGGGGAGATGTGTCACAAAATTAACAATGATACAACGTTAAAATATCTCCAATGATACAACGTAGGGATAAAAACTAATGCGTAAGCTGCTAGAATACATGATCGCCCACGCCGCGGGTCATCACCCGCCATGGAAATTAAATTGTTAGACTTGAAGGCAAAATGGAACGGGATAAGAACGGAGATCAAAAGGAAAAATCTGACTGAACGCGTGCTTGAAACTAGCAATGCTAAAAGGCGCAAGTGGTGGGGAAAGGAGGAAAAAGTCACGTCCCCAAGTTGACATAAAGTAAAGAAATCGACAAAAGGGACCTTGGATATTATACGTCACAGTCATTTATTGGACGCTTTTGCTATAACTTAGCCCGTTTATTTGAATGCAGTGATGAGCGCATTCCAGAAAATTCTAGAAAATATTTGAAAAATAACTTTTCTTAATAATAATGTTAGGAATATAAAACCTAGCTGGCCGGATGGCCCATCTTGAGCAATGAAATAATATGCTTTCATTTATACAGACGGACAGATAATACGAAAGATATTGACAAAAGACTGTGTTGTTCATATCAGCGAACGTCTGCATTGAGATAAAACATGTCACTAATTTTCAAAAAGTTGTGGCCTTGAAGACGCAAGTGCTAAAATCTAGTGGAATGAAGAGACGGGGTGGGATGGTGAATTGTGGCTAAAAATAACTTTAAAGGCGAAATTGTGTAGGGGAAGGCAGGGTTGGTTCAAAAAACAAGTGTGTTTTTTTTTTGTGAAACGCAAGTAGAGACGGACGGACCAACAGACAATAAGGCATACTTGACTGAGGTCTGACTGAAATGACTTTGTGGTAGGATATTTGAATTTGAAAAAAGAAAAGGCAGCGATTGGCCCTAGATGAAGATATTATCGGCGCTCAGACGCGCATTTTGTGCCATTCAGTATTAGCTGTCCTTGTAGACACAGTGACTTATTAAGTGGTGTAATTCCCCGAAGCTATTGAAGTATTTAGAGGGACGCCATCATAAGGCCAGCAGCTCAGCTGAGTTTTGCTAGCATTTATTTAACTGTGTTCTATATTCATATTTCTGAGCTGTGAGTTTCAGTTGGCACCAATGCGGTGTCAAATGAGTTGTTGAATTTTACCAGAGTGGACCCGTGCAGTAATATTTGGTCAGAGCAGCCTATTATAGCCCCCAAGCACGGAGAGGTGGGGCCACCATATTTCTGATATTGCCCCCAAGCACGGAGAGGTGGGGCCACCATACTTCTGATATTGCCCCCAAGCACGGAGAGGTGGGGCCACCAGAATTCTGATATTGCCCCCAAGCACGGAGAGGTGGGGCCACCAGACTTCTGATATTGCCCCCAAGCACGGAGAGGTGGGGCCACCAGATCTCAGCACCAGAGCTACACCTTCAAGTTACGTGAGCGCCTGGTCTGCTGAGAGTTCACCAACTCAACTTATTTCCTAACACACCCATAAAAATTCCATCAATTAACTGGACAATGTGTAATCGCCATAGACAGGGAGTGATGAGGCCACCCCAACAGCACATCCATTAAACGTTCTCCCACAATAGATTACTACTATAACCAATAATAATATTAACTAGTCTAGTAACATATATATGTACACACCTTGCATTTATTATGTAATATTCATGCATTTTTTTCATAATTTCTAAAACCTTTCATATGTTCTGGCCAAAATAAAACCTTGGTCCAGAACAAATAAATGTAAGAAAATTACTATCAAAATTTTACACAACTGAGTTAGTTCCGTGTATTATAACATTTTATTAATATTATTAGACTTAGTAAATATCTGTGTGTGTGTCTGAAAAACTACCACAACACATTACATATCATTACCCTAGACATTTAACGTAGCCACATTCATTAGTAAAAAAGAGATAGGTGTGAGGTCGTAGTGGTAGCAAGAAGGGCCTTCTGACAATTCACAGCTACATTTTATCTCAGGAGCCTTCAAAGCTGACCTCATGCATCACACGTAGTAATATCACCATCATACAATACCATCAAATCCACTACAGTGATATCACCATGGATTTTGTTTTAGAGCTGCTTATGACCATCCCTCTCTTCTCCAGCTCTTCCTTCCAGACTTGCAGGTTGGATTGGAGATGTGCCTCTGATTTAGCAATCAGAGCAACATCATCAGCAAATGCCAGCTCCGAAATATAGACCTGTCTCATCTTCCAGTATCCCACTGAATACTTTCTTGTTCTCTCCTTACATGCCTTGATGACATCACCCATGAGGAGTATGAAAAGGCAAGGTGATAGGATATCACCTTGTCTTACACCAGTGGTGGTCCTGTACTCTTCTGACTTATGGTTTGCTGTCCTGACATAATTTCTGCAAGACTTGTAGAAGCTCTGTATAGCATGAATCAGAGGTGCTGGAATATTCTTCCTTGCCAAACAGTCCCAAAGTTCGCTCCAGGGGACCCTCAAATCTTCAATATAAGAATATATATTTATGGGTTAGACAAACAGTCCTAGAGAGGAGTTACTCGGAGACGCTAATGTCTTATAAAAACTGCTACTTTAACCAGAATAAACGATGCTATAGAGATAACATTATACGGAGGAATATAAAGAATCTCTTGCACTGTTACACAGACCAGATAGAATTACATGAATAAGGTCATAGTGTAAAAAAAGAAAAATAAATAAATAAAATTTAAAAAAAAGGAATTCTTGACCAAAATGGCAAAGAATCAATCCTTTTTCGCTAGTAATATTTTGAAAAGGCAGATAATCGAGCACAATTGTAAAAACGCTAAAAACGTATGGGTGGAAAGACAGATTGAGAAATATAGAGAGATACAGTAGATAGATGGACAAACAGACAGCCAACCAGACAGAGAAAGACCGACAGATAGATAAAACAGACAGACATGTAGGTAGGTTGGCAAGTGGACAGGTAGGTAGCTCGGTAGATAGGCAAATAGACAGACAAACAGACAGACAGATAGGCAGGCAGGCAGACAGACAGACAAATAGATAGATAGATAGATAGATAGATAGATAGATAGATAGATAGATAGATAGATAGATAGATAGATAGATAGATAGATAGATAGATAGATAGATAGATAGATAGATAGGAATACGCCGACGATGGATTGGACACACAATGAGAAAACCTGTTGATATCATTACTCGGCCATTCTTGTTCTGAACTCCCCAACGTATGGAAACTAAATGCAGATAGATAGATAGAGAGCAATAGTTAGATAATTTAATAGTATGGCGCACCAGATAGTCAATAACAGGCTTAAATAGAACAAATGGGACAAGCAGTTCTGAAGATACATAACCTCGTAGACAATGACTATGATTAATAACAAAAGCCTGGAGCTGAAAGTTTATTTGTTTTGTATGTTAGTTAGTCTCATTCAATTATATTTAATTATTATCAGTGGTTGTTCAAGCTTCAAAGTATTACAACATAAAAACTAGATCGATCATGTGAGTTCTGTCGCATGAAAATTTAATTAATAGTAGGTAAAGCTTGACAGCTGCAGAGAGGCAAGGGACAATAGTACACACGGACGTGTGATAGTGATGCGCAAGAGAGATAGACAGAAGGCACAGGCTGAGTCAGTGAGTTCTTCACTAAGAAAACCACACACACAGCTCTTAGCTCTTCTTGTTTTCTCTGGCGACAATAATACTCTTTTGTGCAGCCTGTGTCACTCACAACTAGTAGGATAAAGAGGTAAAGTTAGAATGAGGATTTAGTAGTCTGAACTGAGCGAACAATCCTATCAAGTCTAATTCAATTTATTTCAATTAAAAATGTAAATAAATCAATAAAGATTTTACAGCAAAAAAATTATCACGAGAAAACAAACTCACAACAATTTGATGATTTTTCAGAAGAAAAAAAAAACTACACTAATTGTAGCAAGAGGAAAGATATAATGATGATAATAATATTCTGGACAAATAGATGTATCAGATGATACCAGGATAGTGCCAGATAAGAGAGTGGTCTTAAAAGAAATACCCCGTTCTCTGAAAAGAGTAATAATGTATCGACATCAATGGTATAGTCAAGCTGTATAGGTTCCTAAATGAGATGGTAATGTACTATCTTAGGTTCCTACGGTGCCTCTCTCCAGACTAACCTTAGACACTGACTCTGCTAGGGGTAATTAACTAACCAACAAGAATTATGAACCAAACTTAAATAATACAATAAAGACTGTTGGTACAATTTATAATTTATTTATGTTCAGGATCTTTTTTTGTTCTGTTGGCTAATTTTCAAATAAACTTAAATTGATTATATATATATATATATATATATATATATATATATATATATATATATATATATATATATAATATATATATAATATATTATATATATATATATATATATATATATATATATATATATATATATATATATATATAGTTTCACTGTCAAGTATTTAAATTACATTTAACGTTAATTAAAGTTCATCTTCATCAGTTTTCTTGATCTTTGATGCAAACTGTCTTTCTTCTGTGCTAAACTTAGACAAATGTTAATATTATTATTTCACAATAATTTATAATGGCATTTGCTATGTTCTTAACACCACAGACTTGTGTCATCATTTCAATGTTCACTTGTAGAGAATAACTCGTAGGTTATATATTCCGTTCAGATCTGCACATCGCCTTTCGAAAAATTGTCAACATCTACACTTTCTCGTCTTCCTACTAAAAGGCCTTACAAAATATTAGAATAGCATGTAACGAGCTGCGGTTTTGATTGGTTGTTTGACTTCTCGGAATTTCTGTACGGTGTAATCTTTTGAATGAGGGCCGAGATAGGATTCAGATTTCACTACACCAATAGTGAAAAAAAATGATGAATGAATTGTGTTAGTAAAGTTCCTGGCAGACCTGATAACAATCTTTGCTTTGCTGGAAATATGTGAAATACTGTTTGTGTGAAAATGAATGGTTGTTTCTTTGTTCTTTTGGTGTGAATGTTGGAAACAGCTTATATCCTGGTATTCTCTTGAAAAATATCGTAATCCAATGCTTTGAAATTAGCTTCAGTGCTCGAATCAGGTATCCACAAAAGGGCACAGAATCTGAACACAATTTTATAAATCCAAGATTGTGTAACATATCCACAATTGATGAGATATCCACAGATAACGAATTTACTTCCAAAGGTGGGATGGAGGGTTATAATGGGTGGAGTATGGGAGGGGTGATGTTTGGTGTTGAGAATCTTTGAAATAAATGAAATAATTGAAGGGAATTATGGTGAATGGTGGAAGAGGACATATGGCCACTGGAGGGCTAGGTAACCTCTTTTCAGCAATAAGAGACAAGACGTGGGAGGTTGCACTGCATATATCCGCATATGAATGTATAGTCTGTAGTACAACTTGAGGGCACTTTGTTTGTTTAAAATCAAGTCTCCCTATGCAATGTTTTTCTTTACAAGACTAAGAAGTACGTCTTGTTCCTTCAGTATGCTGAACACCCAGTGAAGTCTAAAACTAGTTTCTTTAAGAAAGAAAGAATTATTTTCGATTTACCCGCTACATTTCTCTGTGTTCTGAACTCAAGGTATTAACAATGGGAAAGAAGACAGGTCATAAATATATAGAAAGCCGAGTTGGACGCTGGCTTGACCGAAGCGTTACCTGAGTTCGGGTGGGAAAGGCAAGTGCGTGAAAAACATTTTTCAGAAAAATAAGGATAGACAGAAAATAAAGCAATATACAGGCTAGAAATGAAAAATTTCAAATAGGCAATTTATCTTCAATCTGCGACAAGTACACAGAAAGATTACATCGCCATGATAAATTTAAAATGGTAAATGTAGTATCATAACATATACTGCCGTAGGGGAGTGAAATATTTGAGATTCCACTATAATGGGTCCACCTTTATGAGCTGTCTTCATCGCTGCCTTTGCCTGTCATAGAAGAGTCAGTTGGCTCCTTACAGCTTGGTATACTGGAGCGTGATTTTACCAGATTTAAGGAAACATTTACCTAACTTTAAATGTAGTATGGTGGAAAACGTAATATAACTCGTAATAGAAATATTCTATGCAAAATACCCGAATGAGAAAATCTTGTTTTTAATACTTTGATTTACGCACTCTATAACATTTTTCCTATTTTAGAAATGTCTGCGAGAAAAGCAGCGGTTCTCTTGGTTATTTCTTCTTCTTTCAAGTGCGTAAAATATTCAGACCTTCTCTGAGAAGTAAAGTGAAAAATGAACAGTGCACGCAATCATTTAACTTACTTGATGATTTGAAAATAGTAAAAAAACTCACTATTGCCAATGGGCAGGGGTTTCAGAAATCATCATTTGGACACATTTTAGTCTATGTTTCTGAAACCGTGGTATACGGGTTCCCAGACCCTTACCTAAATTCGGTAAGGAGCGCGAAAATGGGTAACTCTCATTGGTGCATCCATCATTCAGTTGCTGAACATATGATTATTACGTGGATTCCTTCTCGCTATCTGTATATTATCTTATCATATGTTATATAAAGGCAACATTTGGAGAAAGTTTCAGCAGAATCACCAGAACATCTCAGCGGTCTGATTTAACAAAATATGAGAACCAGTTCATCATAATCTGTCTCGCGGGGCATCAGAGATCTAGAAGACAGACAGGGAACTTTTCAGTTAATAAAGACTGCAAGTTTTGTCACAGAAATGTGAGTACCTTCACTCTTCCCCCCTTTATTCTTTTCTTTATATTTTTCTTAAACATATGGCTCAACTCTATTTCTCAAGGGCAACAGTGACGTTGTCTATTTTTCTCACAAAGCTATTTTTATTTCTACCCTGTAATTCTATTTTTCGTAACGTTTATCCAGTCTCATTTGTCTGTGATTGTACCTTTTTTTCTAACCTTTAGTCAACATAGAGAGTAAAAGTGCTAATATTCTCAGGGAAGAAAAAGCTAACTATAACAAAAGTGCAAGAACAAGACACATTTCAATGAAAGAAAAAGTGCACCTAATCTATCGGGATATTACGTATTATACGGATACGAAAATATAAACGTACACAAAAGATGGACGCATTTTCCTGGTCTAGACAAACGTATAGACGTCATTATGTGCTTATTTAGCTTTATTTAGCTAAAGTGGTTTTGACTGAGATCGATTACCCCTTGTGACACCCTCTAGAACACCCTTTATCAGCCTTTTTTATCGTGGAGGAACCCTTGAAATAATTGTAAGGTATCAGGAATCCCCTGCATAACAATTGTTTTATCTACAGCTCACGGTACGTTGGCGTGATCAGTAAGTTGTCAATGCTCGTTTTGAGTAGAAAATTATATTTTCTGTGGATCTGTTTATTTGGGAAAACTTAATAGCCTTTTTTTTGGTGTGGTTCCTCCTCCACACAAAGAAATACCAACTGTAATGTAAGTCATTAGTGTAAGGTAGAAGAACCTTCAGCTTTTCCTCATTTTAATTTCCTACAGCTGTAGGAATTCGTCTTTACCTTCTCCAAGTAGGATTAAAAGTAGGAGCAAAGTTTAAAAAAAAAAAGAAGTTTTTAAAAAAAATCACGATCTGTTGCGTAACCGCTACCGACCTCTCGCTGAACTAGGGTTCCGAGGAACACCGGTTTAGAAACCCTGCTACATAGACAATCGGAGACTTATGAATATGTGTATGACTCTATATATATACATATCTCTGCAGCAATATAGACAAAGTTGCAGGAACAGATAGTGATGTCAAAATAAGAATGAAAGATGCAAGAGGAGCTTTCATTGCTATTTCTGAAATCAAAAGAAATCAGAAGTCTAACATAAAAATCAGATTGTCAACTCAGATGTCAAGTTAGTCCTATTGTACGGTTTTGAAACTTTTGAGAACAACAAACAAACAGTATCAAAGAAGTCTATCCCGGGCACTGCCATTGGTTCCGTAACGTTCATTGAGACGTACAATAGTGCTGTGGTGGCAATTCATCCTTCTGGCAATGGCCCACGAGCTCATTCCGGTCTCCAACATACCAATGGCTCGTTGGCGGTCGTTTTCAGATAGACGTGGCATTTCAAGCACATGTACTGGGTGTTTTGTCTCAACGGCCTTTTTATAACGAGTATACTGCGACAACGCGTACAAATTTTCAGAGTCATAGCTGTTGGGAATCGTGTTGCACGTGTAACTTTCTTTGTTTTCATGGATTCTGTACACAAACCCGTGGGTTGAATAACGCACTTTCCATTCCAGCAGCCATTCGCTCTCTAGCTCATGACAAATACGGGGAAAATCCATTCCAACACTTGTTTTTCCAGCTTCTCGGCATCAGTATATATAATAGTGGTGCGTTTTTAATGTGCTTCAGTATATATATATATATATATATGTTTTTTTAAGGTAAACAACCGATTTTTCTTTGTTAACTGTCTTCCTCATTATATGTATCAATTAAATGCTTTCTTTTAATTACAACAGTATTGTCCCAAAACTGCTTAATACGGAAAGGAGATGATTGGAAAACGTCCAGTCGTGATAAGAATAGATATAAAGCCAAGACCTTTATTAAACATTGAAGAAAATATAGATGTCAGTCGGCGCTATGAAAGAAAAAAGGAAGTATATGGCAATTTGTGCGAATTCAAAAGGAACTCAGTCAGCTACAACAGTCATGAATGCACTGAGTTTATCCTTTGGTGACTGAGTTTCCTCTGCCATATTATCCCGCCGTTCAAAGACTGATTCCACACGTCACATGATTTTCACTATAACTGCTCCCATAAGTTCATTACCTGACAAAGAAAACAAATGGAGACATGAAAAGCAGAGTTCTTTAAGAATGATAAATACGTACAACAATTTGAGATAGATTTTGAGTGCGACAGGGATGCACCTTTTCAACACATCACTTCTGGCTGACTATAGCAGTGCATAGGGATAAAAGGGCTCCACAGAAACCAGGTGTGAACTCAGACGAAATAGCTTGAAGATCTGGATTCTGCTATTCTTTTATCATTTGATCGAAACCAGATGTAGGACAAAATGAGAGGAATGGGTTAGAGGTCACAATAACAAAACGTAAAAATCAACAAAGAAAAGACATATTATGAGAGTGAATGCAACTAATGACAGCCATTTTTTTCTTGTAGAAACATTCATAGTGGCCCCCTTCAGTCATAATTGGCAGCGGTAATGTGCCCATGAGGTCATAGTCCTGAGCTGTTTTTGTTTGTTTGTTGTTGTTGCCTGGTGTTCTCGGCGTGTTCTTTTCTCTTCTGCTTGTTGTGAGAGATTCTGTTCGCCAAATTTGAGAATTAGGGAGCATGACCACTTGGTACGATCGGCAACGTCATCCTTCCAGGTTGTTGGATTTATGTCCAACACATTCGTGTATCTCTTATCTCAGCTGCTGTCGCCCAACTGTATTTTTTTGGGTCATCTGCCAGTTGCCTGAAGAAACTATATTTGGGGATGCAACCATCTTCCATGCGGCGGACATGGCCCAGTCAGCACTGTCTGCGCTGCTTAAGCAGTGAATACATGAAATCGAAGGCCAGCACGTACGTAACAGCACCTCGAGATTTGTCACTTTGTCCTTCCAAGAAATATGTGACATTACGGCTCGTTTGCTTTTTCGTAATTTCCTCTCATCGCCTTTATTATCTATTATTTCGGCATATTTAACGCATATTATTCCGTGGCTTTCCTATACTCAGAATTGTTACCTCTTCTCCTACTATCATTGTTCACGTTTGACGCTTCGATGCATGACAGGCCCAGACAATCGGTCATTCCTGAGAGATTAATTGAGTCACTAACCGTTATAATACCACATTGACTCCAGGTAAATGCGAGCATAAAGTGTTTGTTCAAGACTGCATAATCACTTCCCATCCTAAAGTAGAATGGACTTGCAATACGGGTTCAATTGTATAGACCACGATTTTTCTAGACAGGCAGTCGGGTTGCGACAAGTCATGTAATACAAGAGATCGGCAGAGTCTGATGAATTATGTAATCAGACTTCCGAATTACTTGGGTTAGGTGATTATAGATAAACGCAATCTTGGAAGATATTTTGAAGAGTGAGCGGCAATTGTGATATAAGTAAACTGTGACAACACTTTCCGGAAATCGCAATTCCATGTATGGAAAGTGACTGTTTAAATTATCAAATGCAGGAGTCACGCAGGAAATTCCATAAGCCATACTCTATCATAAAATTTACTTTGAATGCCGTTGGTTTGGAAATTCGAGTTGTCACATACAATTGCTGTAATTGGGAGTTGCCTAGTAGTAGACAACAAACGTGCGTTGGTGAAGTCTGATATATAGCGTAATACCTTTTAGACACACGATATTGCATTCCCGAATCGTCAAGTAGACAGCTCGGACTGAAGACAGGGGAGAATAGAAGTTAAGATTCTGACTTTATATAGTACCGGACTTCGAGGAACACTTCTGAAAACTACAGCAAGGAACCCTAAGTTATTCATACAGAAACCGGACTTATACAAAACTTACTCACAAAGTCGCAGAGGGATTGTTAATAGAACTAAATACCCGTCGTATGTTCTATGCATCTATATCAAGTTGCCAATACTATTTACCTGAGCAAAAAGTCTAAGATTTCTCAATCATTGTGGTGAGTTGTAACATACGTTTTATGCTTTGAATTTGACATGTTTGTACTTTCTGTGGTGGTAAATGTTCATACGAGGCTGGCAACCTCAACATATGAAAAGGATACATTCATGAACCACCACAGCAAGCGATGGTGATTGTTTTTGCGGGTTTTCTCAGAGAACCAAAAGCAGAGGTAACCACGAACTCCAAATGGAGCAGGGAATGAATGATGATTACATCAACATGTGTATAGTTGTATATTATCATTGAATGAATGTATGTGGACTTAATATGTTGCTTCAGGCACAAGTCACTTGACGCTGCACAGTCACAAAATTGTCATTAAATTAACTGAAATAATGGTGAGTTTTTATTATATCCCTTGAGTGATATGATATACGCTCACGGAGAGTAAAAAATATGAAAAAACAAACGGCTGACGGACAGCGGGAAAGTCGCCTGATTAGCATCCGGAAAACAAAGACATAGCAGCGGAATTCGTTCTGTTATCCTCTCTAAAGTTTGTGGTACCAGCACGAGGCGACCCGACTATTTGTGGTACGACCTGAAGAGAACATTTGCTGTACTACCATTCTGTGGCTCATAGCTTGTAATTGACACTTGAAACCTACATTCAACGGGTTGTGAAGAGTCTTGCCTTGACTAGGAGCGGTTTCTTCATGACTGATCAAGAAACGTGCCCTCACCACAGAGAGGAATCTTTCGAACCAGCAGCATCGGCACTTCAGCATTTTGGCAAGTCCTAAATTTAGCCGGCCTGTGACGATACGGTTGTGCGATCTCACGTCCACTCCGTCTGTATCACTTGTTTCTTCATTTTTCTCTTCATCTCACTCATCGCTTTTATTTAGCATAATGTTTGCCCTTTCATTCATTATTATGTGGCATATTTTATGCACAATTTTTTACTCTCTATGCTGATTCTAGTAGGGTGAAGTCTCTAACACTCCACTCCCCTACGGAAGTATTTGTTATAGGACTGTCTTTATATTGTTTACCACTCCTCAGACGTCTTTACGTTCCGCCAAGTGAACTGTGGTATTATCGTAACTATACCCAGTCATCAGACCGGTCATCCGCTTATCTCTTTGTATCCATCTGACTACCTTTAAAACGTGTCGGTCCAACATTTGACCCCAATGTAAAGCTGCGGATCGTGTTGACATAAGCTTGTATTGGGCGGACGATGAAAGAAGACAACATTGTCTGACGAGACATCTGTCTGGCCGAGGCACGCAGATAAAGGCGATGATTAGATAATCTGTCGGGATAGACATCTTGGCGGAAGACATTACTGAGAGTTAATATTGATAGGTGGAGCGCTTGACAATGGGCCTGTTAGTTTGTGGCGAACAAATGTACTCAGCAGGCATTTGTTTCTTTCTATTTGTCTAACGTTCGTGGTTACAAGTCATCAGACGATTTGTGGTACTAACGCAGCTAGAATGAGAGACAAGCATCCACCACAACCGCCTACAGTGGAAGAGTGTGGAGAAGGCTTTCGTCATCACAGAATTGATGAACCACAGCTGCAGGATTCACACACACAAGCTAAGTGCTAACTAAAAAGCACCAGCAAAAAAGACATTTCAGTTAAACTTTAAGTATAAAGTTAAATTTCCACCTACATCTCAATGACGAGAACTTTATAACTATCAAAATTCCACTAATCTTTCCGTATGTATTTTAACCTGTTAGACCATTTCACTATTAAATTTGTTACCTGTTGTTTTAAAACTAAACAATAATAGTTGATTCAGATATATGTATGAAAGCAAACGTATGAGCCAGAATAAATAATATATATATATATATATATATATATATATATATATATATATATATATATATATATATATATATATATATATATATATATATATATATATATATATTTATAAATACTTAGACATTTATTTACTTATAAACAGAGCTATATCTTATAAAAGGATTTCGTTAGATTACACCAACTGGTCGCTTGAACGGGCTAAACTATTGCATAAACCTTCACAAAAGGCAACGGACCAGGTAATAAGCTAACAAATTGCTCAGCTCTAAGAAGCTTTTGTTCTTGACTTCTGGGAATATCTTCAGGTAGAAGTGTCATTAATCTTCTATCTACATCTCTGCCAAGAGTAATCTTGCACACAGGTAGATACCTTGGAAGCCGATATTAGATACTCTTGAGTTTTAATCACTGTTGGACCACTACTGCAAAGCAGGGGAGACAATGAACTTTCTTTTCTAAAATTAAGCTTTAAAAAGCGGATATATTCCATGAAGAGACTTACTTTTTGTTAATCACCAGTTCTTTTTATTTATAAGTGTTAAAGTAATTGATCATTACATTTGTATATGTTGGTTTTTTTTTACAAATT
Organism: Oreohelix idahoensis; assembly: GCA_024509875.1. Lineage (NCBI taxonomy): Eukaryota > Metazoa > Mollusca > Gastropoda > Stylommatophora > Oreohelicidae > Oreohelix > Oreohelix idahoensis. The sequence continues at coordinate 96,999 of JAMPIV010017516.1, read as the reverse complement.
CACAGTTGAATTAATTATTACAGAGCGAAAGGCACTCGTATGACTCAGAACCTCTAGTGTATATTCATTCATACATCTATAACGAGATAATAAGAGAACTTTCGCCGAATTAAATCAGCTCGGGGCTTGAACAAGCAAAATCATACGATATACATCTTCACAAAAGGCCGCGGGTCAGAAAAAAAGTAAACGTGCTCAGACTCTTTCAACATTTTTCTTGACTTCTGAAATATCTTGAGGTAGAAGCATCATTATCCTTCTATCTATAACTCCGCCAATAGTAATCTTGTGCGAAGGTAGACACCTTTGAAGACCCACATTAAATACTCTAGGTTTTGGCCAATGTTGGACCATTACTGCAGAGCAAAGGGGAGGGAACTGGTGACAATTGAGGACCTCGTCTTGGGATTATTGAACTCGGACACACATCTGTGACAAAGCACAATTGGTTTATCGTTCGGGATTAAGAATCCTGAAGGTTAATTCCCCTAGAAGACTGACATAAATTTTAGATAACTGAAAATGTTTTATTGTGGTGGATTTTGATATTATGAAATGTTGTTTATATGTTTCCTTATTATACTGAATGAGGCCAGCTGTGAAGGTCCCTGATGCTAACAAAATTAGGGCTGAGTTATCAGGGTGCCTGGCTGCTACCACCTTATGGCCTCAAGCAGACTTATTCTTGACTAGTATGAATGATAGCTACGTCTAATGTCTAGGGATATGCAAGTGTGGTGTGATGGTATTTTAACAATAATACACATCTATACCAATAAGTATTAAGGTCTATGATTAAAGGAAATAACACCTGGGATTAATTTGTACAATTAATAATTTTCTGTATGATTTATTTGGTCCTGAACCTAGTATTCTTCTGGTCAGGACTTTAAAATGAAAAGAATTCAAGATATATACAAAATGTAAATTTTAGACCCAAAGGGACAATTGTCCAAACAAATACTGTTTAACTATACTAATAGTGTTACTAAAATTTGTCTATTACTGGTTTCTATCACTGGATGGTGGTTTGGGATTCTATAATCACTCCTAGTCTCTTTAATATACAATGTCACTGTTAAGTTCTCTGGTGAAATAGTTTATTCTTGTTATACAGGGGTGTGCTGGTCTTAAAGCTGATGTAGAGTTAGGGTGCCCGATATTTTACTTATCTGGGCACACTTAAACAGTCTGTAAGCTTGGTGTCACACGATTTCGCTATGATAATGGCCAAAAATAACAGGGTAGACTCTGCAGGTCCCTGTCACTACTGTGCATGAAACGACTTCTCACTGCTTCTCATAGACATCTGGCACCGGACTAGTGCCAGATAAAAACCCAGAAATTCAATGAAAAAACACAGGTACGTTGACTAGCAGACTCCAGATGTACTGCTGGCTGAACTGTGATGCCTATTACTTTAATATATATTTGCTTTAATAAGGCTAATCACTTTCTCACAGAAATACACAACGTCCTGCTCTAGGGACTATCTTCTACAAATGGCGTCAAGCCTTTGAATGTACTCAATAATATGAAATGTTTTGACCAATGGGATCTACTACTAAGATTTTCCATTCAAACTTTTAAATCTAAGGTCCAATTTTGGTCCAATGTTAGTGTACTTCTGTCGGTCTGTCCGTCCGAACTTGGCATTTACCAAAAATAAACTTGGTTTTGGCCTAACACTACCAAAAAAACATATTCAGTTTGAGCCATCCCATAATTTTTCCCCCCTTGTCTACCCCTTTCTACATGTACCCTTTCTTGCCTTTTTCAAGGACGCGTCAAAAAATGTTACTGTTAGTGCAAGTCCAAACGAGCATGTGTTGGTCTGTCTGTACGAACAAATACAGTCTTTTGTCCATAACTTTATTTCTATCTGTCAGATTTTTTATTCGAAAGCATATTACCCATCAGGACAAGACCAGCTCTAAGACTAGCTAACTTTTATGATCTTAAACCTATTAATAAAGAATTCAATATATTTTCCATTTTGGTGTTTGTTGTTTTCTAAGTTTCAACTACTTGAATGTTATAAAAAAATCATCGCAGATCTTCCTTTTTCCCGGCAGGAAGTAATTATGCGTGTGTGTATATATGATTCTACAGTGTGCCTTTCGTTAGAAAATGTATTGGACTAGGCGGTTTATTTTTAAATTTTAAAGCTCGCGACATCGTTTTCGACACAAGCTAACGGCATCGTCTCGCACTGTTGGCCTGAGTAGCTAATTCAAACTTCTAACACCTGACAAGCCGGCAGCATGTGTCCGCTCTCTCATTCTTATGCGTTCGTGTGTTTTATTCTTTCTATCTTTCCTGGAACCACTACGCTAGTATTTTTATCGTTAACCCTTGACGGGCGGTTACAAAGTCCAATACTACTAGCGCTGCAATAAGGTTTTAGACTACGTTCTATCCTACCTAAATCAATGCGTTTTCTGGCGCAGGGAAGAAGACGCGTTACAACTTTACTAATTCTACACATATTATTATGACTTTATTACATATAATTAATGATTTTATCGCTGTATCAATGTACTTCATCACACATCTCCCCACTTAAGAACATGCCTGATGCTAGTTCTAAAACAGTGATACACATAGATAAAATTAATTCCTTACGCCTGCTGAATACTCTGATTTGGATCACAGGGATGCCTACTGAGGAAATCTGCACCCACGTTCTGTGACCCGGAATATATTCAATGGTAAATTGATAAGGCTGTAATAATAACGACCATCGTAATAATCTGGTATTTTCATGCTTGGACTGTGATAAGAATACGAGAGGCTGATGATCCGTTTGGACCACGAATTTTCTACCATATAGATAGATCTGGATCTTTCGTATTGCCCAGATCAAAGCTGGACATTCTTTTTCGTTTGTTGAATAGTTTTGCTCCGCTTTGTTCAACTTGCGGCTAGCATAAGCGACTGGGTTCAGCTCTCTCTCTGGTGACGATGACCTTTGCAACAACGTAGCCCCCAGGCCCACATTGCGTGCGTCACTTCTCACCACAAATTCCTGACTCAAATCAGATAATTTCAAGATAGGCTTGCTTGAAAGTTTTTCCTTTAACTCTTGGTAGGCTGATTCACATTGGGCTGACCAAACAATTCTATCAGGATTTCCTTTGCGAGTTAAATCCGTCAGAGGAGCACAAATAGAGTTAAAATTTTTGACATATTTCTGATAGAATCCACACAACGACACGAAAGATCTCACGTCTTTCTTTGTTTGTGGCCTAGGTGCTCTCTGCAATTTTTCAAGGTTCTTGGGGTCAGGGAACATACTACCCTGAAACACAGTATGTCCCAAGAACTCCAACTCTTTACAACCAATACAACATTTTGTTGGTCTAGCCGTCAAATTAGCCTCTCTTAGTCTATCAAACAGCATAGTCAAAGAGTTAATGTGTTCCTCAAATGTTTCTGTAGCAATGAGGATGTCATCCATAAAGTTAGTGATGCATGGGTTATTTAGTGGATCCAACAATTTTCGCATCATCCTAGAAAATACACTCGGAGCATTTTTCAACCCAAAAGGTAACATGTTGAATTCATAATGTCCTTCCGAAGTGCTAAACGCCAAATAAGGTCTGACCTCAGGCTTCACTGGAATCTGATAATAGCTTTTGCTCAGATCCACCTTCGAAAAATATTTTGCCTTGTTTAGCCTGGCAAATAATTGATTTGTGTCAGGTAATGGATCCACCTGATTTTCTGTGACAGCATTCAGTTTCCTGTAATCTATACACAGACGATGTTCTCCAGAGGGTTTTCTCAGCAAAACCACACTGGAACTATAGGGAGACTCGCTATGAGAAATAATTCCTTCTTTCAATAGGTACTCAATCTCCTCTTTCAAAGCTTTCTCCTTGGCAAACGGGATCGTGTAGGCTCTCATACAGATCGGTGTTGGGTCTACTAGTTTCATATCATATTCCAACAAATTCGTGTGCCCCGGTTTGTCCGTTAACACGTCCGTATGATCAGTCAGAACCTTTTGAACCTGTTCCCTCTGTTTTTTCGTCAAGTGTTTACTGACTTTTACATGTGCAGGTGTCTCACATGTTTTCAAGGGATACTCATGGGAGGTGAGCGGTTCATTCTTCATCCCTGTTGCTATCGACAAGGACATTAAGTGTGTTCCTTCCTGGATTTCCCTGTCCAGATACTTCTTTAGAAGGTTCACATGATATATTTTTTCTTTCCCCTTCTTGTCGATTTTATAATTTGTTCTAGACACCTTCTCTAGAACAGTATATGGACCTTGCCATCCAATTTGTTGTTTGTTATGGCTGCCGGGCAGTAGAATAAGCACCTTCTCTCCCACAAATAATTCTCTATCCTTAGCTTTCTTATTAAAATAGGCAGCATGTTTTTTCCTGGCTTGTCTGAGATTATCATTTGCAAGTTTCCAGCCAGTTTTAAGACGAGTGGTCAGCTCGTTCACAATTTGGTATGATGAGGTAACAGTCTCTTCTACCTTCTCATCTGTCCATGTTCTTAACAAGGCTACATATGGACCTTACATTTTTCCGACATATTTTCCATAACATTAGAAGCCTTATGATGATGACGTTTTTTCCTTGTATCATCACTTATAAATCGTCCACTACCAATTTTTTTCCTGGGGTTTTCTCCCCACTTTAAGTTCATTGTGAGAGATATTCTCTCTCTTTTCGTTTCCTCCAGTTTATATAATTCTGACCGACGGATTGTCATCTTAGTCTGGGGTAAAACTACTCGTCGCATAGTGGCCATTCTAATACATTCAAGTGAAGACTGGGTGTGAAAATGGGGTTCCCATTCCACTTTGTCTACATTATTAATTTTATTTTTCTTCCTATTGTCAGGCCTAAGTTTGCCCCGTGGCGTTTCTAGGTCCTGATTATTATTGTCCCCACTTGTGGGTGTTCCCTCATGAAATATGCCGCAGGCGTCGACAAAATTCTCAATTATTATCTTTTCATCTGGCCAATAATATTTTTGAGAAACCTTTTCGCAGATGATACCTACCTTCTCGTGGTCCCCATCTTTTCCAACATGTAAACTCCGTATTACGTCTGCCCTAAACATCTTGGGAAGTACCAGTTGTCCGTGACCATTTGAACCAGTTCCGGCCTTCCTATATAACAATTTATTCTTCATGTAAAATTCTCCTTTGCTTGGAGGTGTATGGCAGTTACGCAATTTTTGAAAGCACGGCTTCAGTGACCTATCCTCAGCCTGTGCCTTCCTCATCTCTTCTGGATGAGTATTTATAGGTTCATATTCTTCCTTCTTGGACTGTGATCTGGTCTGCACTGTTGCCATGACCAGAGGTCTCTTGGGAGCCCCCAAGAAGACATAACGACATCCCAATATCAGAGGGTAAATGGGTGCGTCGATCACTGCTGCTCTGATTACTCCTTCCACATAGCGAGTTTTCACCGTTATCCTGGCAATGGGAAGTGTCATAAGTGGTATGTCCTTGGTCGCCCCTTGTATCTCCACTGTTTCTGTGGTATACTGATCTGGGTTCACCAAATGCGCACTCACAACAGAATCAAAATCTAAGCCTGTATCATAGAGACACCTAATGGTGACCCCATTGCAGACTACATCCTCACACACTGGGGGGTGATAAGGTTCCTGCTGTCTAGTAGGTTTGTCCTTTTTTCCTTGTTCCCCATCTTCATAGCAGCAAATCCAGAAGTTTTCTTATGACAAAATTTGATGTCATGACCTTCCCTCTTACACCATTTACAATATAATCTACCTTGATGAAAAGGTTTTCTTTCATCATATTTCCTATCATTGAATTGTGGGTTTTTATTTCTAAAATCATTGCGTGGCCTATCAAAATTGTGCTTACCTTTGTTCCCCTGATCTTTGTTATCAAATCTATTAGAGTTTTGTGGAGCCTTATAATTGTCAATCTGTTTCTTTTTAGCGCCAGCTACCTCTGCCTGGGCTGCCTGATACCTCTCAGCGACATTAAGTAACTCACCCAGCCTCTCTGCACCTTGTTCCATGAGAAACTTTCTCAAGTCTGGAGCCATGGACTCTCTCAATTGCTCAATAAGGATCATCTCTTTAAGATCTTGGGTTTTCCCCAGAGCAGTCCATTTCTCCAAGTACTTCTCTAAACGTGCAGAGAACTGGTGATAGGTCTCACCCGACAGTAGTTTGGCATTTCTAAACTTTTTCCTGTAAAATTCTCCGTTCTTTTCATACCTTAGCAAAAGAGCCTGCTTTAACATGTCATAATTGTCTTGGTCGTCTTTGCTCATCTTGGCAAACACTTCATAAGATGTTCCCCTAAGACCCTGAGATAACTTTAAACTCCACCTTTCCCTCTCCAACCCATAGGTGGTGGCTAAAACCTCAAATCTAGACAAAAATGACTCAATGTCATCGTCCCTCTCAACAAAATGGTCTAAATGGAACCCCATAGCTGAAGTTGAGGCTCCCTGACTAGCAGTGGCATCGGAGGTAGAAGGGCTGGCACCAATTTCAGGAGCATGGCCTTGAAATTCGAACTCTTTTAGTCGTAGCTCGTGCTCCCTCTGTAATCTCTTATCCTCCTTTTCAGCTTCCCTTTCTGCAGCCTGTTTTCTTTCCTCAGCTTCTAACTTCTTCTCTTCATACTGGAGCCGTTTTATTACAGCCTCGCTATCCGCCTCTAATGCCCTAGCCTCTTTGTCAGCCTCAATCTGCAACCTTTTAATTTCTTTATCAGCCTCTACCTGTATTCTTTTCTCCTCAGCTAGTCTATCTGATTCTAATTTTCTTTCATCAGCCAACCTCTTATCTTCTCGTGCAAAAAATGTATCAACCTTTGAGGTTACATACTGGACCAACTCTGGTCCATCTATATTCATCTCTTTTGCAGCCAGCACAGCAGCAGATCTGAACTTTGCTAGGTCTGCCATAATATCAATCTTTAAAATGTTCTAATATAATTTTTTCAAAACTCTTAATTAACAGAGTACTAACACTAACTAATTAATTAACTAATTACTGGCTCTTAACAGTTCATCAGCTTTTATTTTCCCTTTTAAATACTTTTATAACTTTTGGGGACACTTGTGCTACAATATTTAAATTTCTAAACAACTAACAAGTTCAAATCCCGGAAGAAGAGACCCCAATTTATTGTGGTAGATTTTGATGTTATGAAATGTTGTTGATATGTTTCCTTATTATACTGAATGAGGCCAGCTGTGAAGGTCCCTGATGCTAACAAAATTAGGGTTGAGTTATCAGGGTGCCTTGCTGCTACCACCTTATGGCCTCAAGCAGACTTATTCTTGACTAGTATGAATGATAGCTACGTCTAATGTCTAGGGATATGCAAGTGTGGTGTGATGGTATTTTAACAATAATACACATCTATACAAACAAGTATTAAGGTCTATGATTAAAGGAAATAACACCTGGGATAAATTTGTACAATTAATAATTTTCTGTATGATTTATTTGGTCCTGAACCTAGTATTCTTCTGGTCAGGACTTTAAAATGAAAAGAATTCAAGATATATACAAAATGTAAATTTTAGACCCAAAGGGACAATTGTCCAAACAAATACTGTTTAACTATACTAATAGTGTTACTAAAATTTGTCTATTACTGGTTTCTATCACTGGATGGTGGTTTGGGATTCTATAATCAATCCCAGTCTCTTTAATATACAATGTCACTGTTAAGTTCTCTGGGGAAATAGTTTATTCTTGTTATACAGGGGTGTGCTGGTCTTAAAGCTGATGTAGAGTTAGGGTGCTCGATATTTTACTTATCTGGGCACACTTAAACAGTCTGTAAGCTTGGTGTCACACGATTCCGCTATGATAATGGCCAAAAATAACAGGGTAGACTCTGCAGGTCCCTGTCACTACTGTGCATGAAACGACTTCTCACTGCTTCTCATAGACATCTGGCACCGGACTAGTGCCAGATAAAAACCCAGAAATTCAATGAAAAAACACAGGTACGTTGACTAGCAGACTCCAGATGTACTGCTGGCTGAACTGTGATGCCTATTACTTTAATATATATTTGCTTTAATAAGGCTAATCACTTTCTCACAGAAATACACAACGTCCTGCTCTAGGGACTATCTTCTACAAATGGCGTCATGCCTTTGAATGTACTCAATAATATGAAATGTTTTGACCAATGGGATCTACTACTAAGATTTTCCATTCAAATTTTTAAATCTAAGGTCCAATTTCGGTCCAATGTTAGTGTACTTCTGTCGGTCTGTCCGTCCGAACTTGGCATTTACCAAAAATAAACTTGGTTTTGGCCTAACACTACCAAAAAAACATATTCAGTTTGAGCCATCCCATAATTTTTTCCCCCTTGTCTACCCCTTTCTACATGGACCCTTTCTTGCCTTTTTCAAGGACGCGTCAAAAAATGTTACTGTTAGTGCAAGTCCAAACGAGCATGTGTTGGTCTGTCTGTACGAACAAATACAGTCTTTTGTCCATAACTTTATTTCTATCTGTCAGATTTTTTATTCGAAAGCATATTACCCATCAGGACAAGACCAGCACTAAGACTAGCTAACTTTTATGATCTTAAACCTATTAATAAAGAATTCAATATATTTTCCATTTTGGTGTTTGTTGTTTTCTAAGTTTCAACTACTTGAATGTTATAAAAAAATCATCGCAGATCTTCCTTTTTCCCGGCAGGAAGTAATTATGCGTGTGTGTATATATGATTCTACAGTGTGCCTTTCGTTAGAAAATGTATTGGACTAGGCGGTTTATTTTTAAATTTTAAAGCTCGCGACATCGTTTTCGACACAAGCTAACGGCATCATCTCGCACTGTTGGCCTGAGTAGCTAATTCAAACTTCTAACACCTGACAAGCCGGCAGCATGTGTCCGCTCTCTCATTCTTATGCGTTCGTGTGTTTTATTCTTTCTATCTTTCCTGGAACCACTACGCTAGTATTTTTTCAATTTTTTATCGTTAACCCTTGACGGGCGGTTACAAAGTCCAATACTACTAGCGCTGCAATAAGGTTTTAGACTACGTTCTATCCTACCTAAATCAATGCGTTTTCTGGCGCAGGGAAGAAGACGCGTTACAACTTTACTAATTCTACACATATTATTATGACTTTATTACATATAATTAATGATTTTATCGCTGTATCAATGTACTTCATCACACATCTCCCCACTTAAGAACATGCCTGATGCTAGTTCTAAAACAGTGATACACATAGATAAAATTAATTCCTTACGCCTGCTGAATACTCTGATTTGGATCACAGGGATGCTTACTGAGGAAATCTGCACCCACGTTCTGTGACCCGGAATATATTCAATAGTAAATTGATATGGCTGTAATAATAACGACCATCGTAATAATCTGGCATTTTCATGCTTGGACTGTGATAAGAATACGAGAGGCTGATGATGCGTTTGGACCACGAATTTTCTACCATATAGATAGATCTGGATCTTTCGTATTGCCCAGATCAAAGCTGGACATTCTTTTTCGTTTGTTGAATAGTTTTGCTCCGCTTTGTTCAACTTGCGGCTAGCATAAGCGACTGGGTTCAGCTCTCCCTCTGGTGACGATGACCTTTGCAACAACGTAGCCCCCAGGCCCACATTGCTTGCGTCACTTCTCACCACAAATTCCTGACTCAAATCAGGTAATTTCAAGATAGGCTTGCTTGTAAGTTTTTCCTTTAACTCTTGGTAGGCTGATTCACATTGGGCTGACCAAACAATTCTATCAGGATTTCCTTTGCGAGTTAAATCCGTCAGAGGAGCACAAATAGAGTTAAAATTTTTGATATATTTCTGATAGAATCCACACAACGACACGAAAGATCTCACGTCTTTCTTTGTTTGTGGCCTAGGTGCTCTCTGCAATTTTTCAAGGTTCTTGGGGTCAGGGAACATACTACCCTGAAACACAGTATGTCCCAAGAACTCCAACTCTTTACAACCAATACAACATTTTGTTGGTCTAGCCGTCAAATTAGCCTCTCTTAGTCTATCAAACAGCATAGTCAAAGAGTTAATGTGTTCCTCAAATGTTTCTGTAGCAATGAGGATGTCATCCATAAAGTTAGTGATGCATGGGTTATTTAGTGGATCCAACAATTTTCGCATCATCCTAGAAAATACACTCGGAGCATTTTTCAACCCAAAAGGTAACATGTTGAATTCATAATGTCCTTCCGAAGTGCTGAACGCCAAAAAAGGTCTGACCTCAGGCTTCACTGGAATCTGATAATAGCTTTTGCTCAGATCCACCTTCGAAAAATATTTTGCCTTGTTTAGCCTGGCAAATAATTGATTTGTGTCAGATAATGGATCCACCTGATTTTCTGTGACAGCATTCAGTTTCCTGTAATCTATTCACAGACGATGTTCTCCAGAGGGTTTTCTCAGCAAAACCACTTTGGAACTATAGGGAGACTCGCTATGAGAAATAATTCCTTCTTTCAATAGGTACTCAATCTCCTCTTTTAAAGCTTTCTCCTTGGCAAACGGGATCGTATAGGCTCTCATACAGATCGGTGTTGGATCTACTAGTTTCATATCATATTCCAACAAATTCGTGTGCGCCGGTTTGTCCGTTAACACGTCCGTATGATCAGTCAGAACCTTTTGAACCTGTTCCCTCTCTTTTTCGTCAAGTGTTTACTGACTTTTACATGTGCAGGTGTCTCACATGTTTTCAAGGGATACTCATGGGAGGTGAGCGGTTCATTCTTCATCCCTGTTGCTATCGACAAGGACATTAAGTGTGTTCCTTCCTGGATTTCCCTGTCCAGATACTTCTTTAGAAGGTTCACATGATATATTTTTCTTTCACCTTCTTGTCGATTTTATAATTTGTTCTAGACACCTTCTCTAGAACAGTATATGGACCTTGCCATCCAATTTGTTGTTTGTTATGGCTGCCGGGCAGTAGAATAAGCACCTTCTCTCCCACAAATAATTCTCTATCCTTAGCTTTCTTATTAAAATAGGCAGCATGTTTTTTCCTGGCTTGTCTGAGATTATCATTTGCAAGTTTCCAGCCAGTTTTAAGACGAGTGGTCAGCTCGTTCACAATTTGGTATGATGAGGTAACAGTCTCTTCTACCTTCTCATCTGTCCATGTTCTTAACAAGGCTACATATGGACCTTACATTTTTCCGACATATTTTCCATAACATTAGAAGCCTTATGATGATGACGTTTTTTCCTTGTATCATCACTTATAAATCGTCCACTACCAATTTTTTTTAAGGGGTTTTCTCCCCACTTTAAGTTCATTGTGAGAGATCTTCTCTCTCTTTTCGTTTCCTCCAGTTTATATAATTCTGACCGACGGATTGTCATCTTAGTCTGGGGTAAAACTACTCGTCGCATAGTGGCCATTCTAATACATTCAAGTGAAGACTGGGTGTGAAAATGGGGTTCCCATTCCACTTTGTCTACAATATTAATTTTATTTTTCTTTCTATTTTCAGGCCTAAGTTTGCCCCGTGGCGTTTCTAGGTCCTGATTATTATTGTCCCCACTTGTGGGTGTTCCCTCATGAAATATGCCGCAGGCGTCGACAAAATTCTCAATTATTATCTTTTCATCTGGCCAATAATATTTTTGAGAAACCTTTTCGCAGATGATACCTACTTTCTCGTGGTCCCCATCTTTTCCAACATGTAAACTCCGTATTACGTCTGCCCCAAACATCTTGGGAAGTACCAGTTGTCCGTGACCATTTGAACCAGTTCCGGCCTTCCTATATAACAATTTATTCTTCACGTAAAATTCTCCTTTGCTTGGAGGTGTATGGCAGTTACGCAGTTTTGGAAAGCACGGCTTCAGTGACCTATCCTCAACCTGTGCCTTCCTCATCTCTTCTGGATGAGTATTTATAGGTTCATATTCTTCCTTCTTGGACTGTGATCTGGTCTGCACTGTTGCCATGACCAGAGGTCTCTTGGAAGCCCCCAAGAAGACATAACGACATCCTAATATCAGAGCGTAAATGGGTGCGTCTATCACTGCTGCTCTGATTACTCCTTCCACATAGCGAGTTTTCACCGTTATCCTGGCAATGGGAAGTGTCATAAGTGGTATGTCCTTGGTCGCCCCTTGTATCTCCACTGTTTCTGTGGTATACTGATCTGGGATCACCAAATGCGCACTCACAACAGAATCAAAATCTAAGCCTGTATCATAGAGACACCTAATGGTGACCCCATTGCAGACTACATCCTCACACACTGGGGGGGGGGGTGATAAGGTTCCTGCTGTCTAGTAGGTTTGTCCTTTTTTTCCTTGTTCCCCATCTTCATAGCAGCAAATCCAGAAGTTTTCTTATGACAAAATTTGATGTCATGACCTTCCCTCTTACACCATTTACAATGTAATCTACCTTGATGAAAAGGTTTTCTTTCATCATATTTCCTATCATTGAATTGTGGGTTTTTATTTCTAAAATCATTGCGTGGCCTATCAAAATTGTGCTTACCTTTGTTCCCCTGATCTTTGTTATCAAATCTATTAGAGTTTTGTGGAGCCTTATAATTGTCAATCTGTTTCTTTTTAGCGCCAGCTACCTCTGCCTGGGCTGCCTGATACCTCTCAGCGATATTAAGTAACTCACCCAGCCTCTCTGCTCCTTGTTCCATGAGAAACTTTCTCAAGTCTGGAGCCATGGACTCTCTCAATTGCTCAATAAGGATTATCTCTTTAAGATCTTGGGTTTTCCCCAGAGCAGTCCATTTCTCCAAGTACTTCTCTAAACGTGCAGAGAACTGGTGATAGGTCTCACCCGACAGTAGTTTGGCATTTCTAAACTTTTTCCTGTAAAATTCTCCGTTCTTTTCATACCTTAGCAAAAGAGCCTGCTTTAACATGTCATAATTGTCTTGGTCGTCTTTGCTCATCTTGGCAAACACTTCATAAGATGTTCCCCTAAGACCCTGAGATAACTTTGAACTCCACCTTTCCCTCTCCAACCCATAGGTGGTGGCTAAAACCTCAAATCTAGACAAAAATGACTCAATGTCATCGTCCCTCTCAACAAAATGGTCTAAATGGAACCCCATAGCTGAAGTTGAGGCTCCCTGACTAGCAGTGGCATCGGAGGTAGAAGGGCTGGCACCAATTTCAGGAGCATGGCCTTGAAATTCGAACTCTTTTAGTCGTAGCTCGTGCTCCCTCTGTAATCTCTTATCCTCCTTTTCAGCTTCCCTTTCTGCAGCCTGTTTTCTTTCCTCAGCTTCTAACTTCTTCTCTTCATACTGGAGCCGTTTTATTACAGCCTCGCTATCCGCCTCTAATGCCCTAGCCTCTTTGTCAGCCTCAATCTGCAACCTTTTAATTTCTTTATCAGCCTCTACCTGTATTCTTTTCTCCTCAGCTAGTCTATCTGATTCTAATTTTCTTTCATCAGCCAACCTCTTATCTTCTCGTGCAAAAAATGTATCAACCTTTGAGGTTACATACTGGACCAACTCTGGTCCATCTATATTCATCTCTTTTGCAGCCAGCACAGCAGCAGATCTGAACTTTGCTAGGTCTGCCATAATATCAATCTTTAAAATGTTCTAATATAATTTTTTCAAAACTCTTAATTAACAGAGTACTAACACTAACTAATTAATTAACTAATTACTGGCTCTTAACAGTTCATCAGCTTTTATTTTCCCCTTTAAATACTTTTATAACTTTTGGGGACACTTGTGCTACAATATTTAAATTTCTAAACAACTAACAAGTTCAAATCCCGGAAGAAGAGACCCCAATTTATTGTGGTAGATTTTGATGTTATGAAATGTTGTTGATATGTTTCCTTATTATACTGAATGAGGCCAGCTGTGAAGGTCCCTGATGCTAACAAAATTAGGGTTGAGTTATCAGGGTGCCTTGCTGCTACCACCTTATGGCCTCAAGCAGACTTATTCTTGACTAGTATGAATGATAGCTACGTCTAATGTCTAGGGATATGCAAGTGTGGTGTGATGGTATTTTAACAATAATACACATCTATACCAACAAGTATTAAGGTCTATGATTAAAGGAAATAACACCTGGGATTAATTTGTACAATTAATAATTTTCTGTATGATTTATTTGGTCCTGAACCTAGTATTCTTCTGGTCAGGACTTTAAAATGAAAAGAATTCAAGATATATACAAAATGTAAATTTTAGACCCAAAGGGACAATTGTCCAAACAAATACTGTTTAACTATACTAATAGTGTTACTAAAATTTGTCTATTACTGGTTTCTATCACTGGATGGTGGTTTGGGATTCTATAATCAATCCCAGTCTCTTTAATATACAATGTCACTGTTAAGTTCTCTGGGGAAATAGTTTATTCTTGTTATACAGGGGTGTGCTGGTCTTAAAGCTGATGTAGAGTTAGGGTGCCCGATATTTTACTTATCTGGGCACACTTGAACAGTCTGTAAACTTGGTGTCACACGATTTCGCTATGATAATGGCCAAAAGTAACAGGGTAGACTCTGTAGGTCCCTGTCACTACTGTGCATGAAACGACTTCTTACTGCTTCTCATAGACATCTGGCACCGGACTAGTACCAGATAAAAACCCAGAAATTCAATGAAAAAAACACAGGTACGTTGACTAGCAGACTCCAGATGTACTGCTGGCTGAACTGTGATGCCTATTACTTTAATATATATTTGCTTTAATAAGGCTAATCACTTTCTCACAGAAATACACAACGTCCTGCTCTAGGGACTATCTTCTGCAAATGGCGTCAAGCCTTTGAATGTACTCAATAATATGAAATGTTTTGAACAATGGGATCTACTACTAAGATTTTCCATTCAAATTTTTAAATCTAAGGTCCAATTTCGGTCCAATGTTAATGTACTTCTGTCGGTCTGTCCGTCCGAACTTGGCATTTACCAAAAATAAACTTGGTTTTGGCCTAACACTACCAAAAAAACATTCAGTTTGAGCCATCCCATAATTTTTCCCCCCTTGTCTACCCCTTTTTACATGTACCCTTTCTTGCCTTTTTCAAGGACGCGTCAAAAAATGTTACCGTTAGTGCACGTCCAAACGAGCATGTGTTGGTCTGTCTGTACGAACAAATACAGTCTTTTGTCCATAACTTTATTTCTATCTGTCAGATTTTTTATTCGAAAGCATATTACCCATCAGGACAAGACCAGCTCTAAGACTAGCTAACTTTTATGATCTTAAACCTATTAATAAAGAATTCAATATATTTTCCATTTTGGTGTTCGTTGTTTTCTAAGTTTCAACTACTTGAATGTTATAAAAAATCATCGCAGATCTTCCTTTTTCCCGGCAGGAAGTAATTATGCGTGTGTGTATATATGATTCTACAGTGTGCCTTTTGTTAGAAAATGTATTGGCCTGTGCGGTTTATTTTTAAATTTTAAAGCTCGCGACATCGTTTTCGACACAAGCTAACGGCATCGTCTCGCACTGTTGGCCCGAGTAACTAATTCAAACTTCTAACACCTGACAAGCCGGCAGCATGTGTCCGCTCTCTCAATCTTATGCGTTCATGTGTTTTATTCTTTCTATCTTTCCAGGAACCACTACGCTAGTATTTTTTTCAACTTTTTATCGTTAACCCTTGACTGGCGGGTTACAAAGTCCAATACTACTAGCGCTGCAATAAGGTTTTAGACTACGTTCTATCCTACCTAAATCAATGCGTTTTCTGGCGCAGGGAAGAAGACGCGTTACAACTTTACTAATTCTATACATATTATTATGACTTTATTACATATAATTAATGATTTTATTGCTGTATCAATGTATTTCATCACAATTGTCAGATAGGCTTTGGATAGATTTTATCATACGTGTGCCATAAAATAGTAAATAAAAAATCATATGGTGAAATAGCTAAAGAGAATATTTTAATAAGTTCTAAAACGTAAAGTTTCTCTGAAGTAATTTGTAAAATTGGAAAATATAGTTCCTTGTTGAGGCCTATTTTTGTTGTAGTTAAGTTATAATTTTACTCAGGTAGTTACATGTATTTAGAAATCTGCTATTGTTATATTGCATTTGTGTGTAGCCTGTAAACAGACTTCTTGCTCAGAATGGCCGAACAACAAAATCTCTTCAAATTTTACTTAAATGTTGCTAAAGAGATGGGCTTAAGTGGCCAAGAGTTATAAGTTTTTGTGACCACTTCGGTGAAAGATGACAAAGACAGGACAGAGAAAGATAAGGCTTTAGAACGTGAGGAAAGGAAAATGGCCAGACAGCACGAAAAAGCCAAAGCAGAAAAGGAGGCCGAAACAAAGTGCATTCCAAGAAAATAAGGAGCAGGCCGACATAGCCCACGCAATCAGACTGAAAGAATTAGAGATCGAAGGAAGGAGAGTCGAATCTAATTCCAGTGTTAGTGGGTCCGGCAGTTCCCAAGGTAGTAGTGGGGAGAATAGTTCTCAAGTGGTAATACTTACTGCGCCCTCTTTTCAGTTAGATGTCTAAAAACGTCAGAGGAAATAGACATCTATTTGTCTAAATTCGAATTCTTAGCAGCTACCTATGGCTTAGAGAGGGAGAAATACAACATGAAGCTATCGCAGAGTCTCGGGTAGTTGGGAATCAGCTTATGATGTGTTCCTCAAAATGCCCAATGAGGAGCAAAACAACTACGAAGTGTTGAAGAAGGCTTTGCTTCGGCGTTTTCAGCTGTACACAGAGACTTTTCGCAGCAAGTTCCGTGACGCTAAGAGGCAGAAGGAGGAGTCGTTTTGGCAATTTGCTACACGACTATAAACGTACTTGGAGAAGTGGGGATCTCTCAGCACTTTCGATGAATCTTATGAAGGGCTGCAGGAGATGATTATCGTGGAGCAGTTCAAGGATTAGCTCACCCCTGGCATGAGACGGTGCCTGGCGGAGCACGGGCCGAAACCCTTGAGCAGGTGGTTTTATTTTCTGATCGATATCAGAGCGCCCAGTTAGTTGGTGGTGACCCCAGCAAAGAGGCACATCCACGAGAGTCACATTAAAGGAAAGGATCACTTTGATACTGACTCCAAGAGTACGAACCTCATAACACACAAAATGGCTCAACAACAACCACAGGATCACCATAGGCAGAAACAGAGCAATTCAGCCCAGGGAACTGGAAGACAATGGTGCATATCATGCAAAAATGACTCACATTTTACATCGGTCTGTAAGAGGCCGAAAACAGGCCCTTACAACGTTGTATGCCTGCTCACTAGGTTGACAAGGAAGCATGACCTTCAGGCATACAAACAAAACCCTAGTCATCCCCCCATTAGTGAACAAGTAACAGTTGGTAATCACACTGTACTTTGTTTATATGATTCGGGCTTAGAATACTCAGATTTAGTTTTGCCATCTTTGGTGAAGGCCCACCAGTACGCTGGTGAAACTGTAGAAATACAGGGCCCCAAAAGAATATGATTGTTCCGTTTTCATCGAGGCACACGTACATTATTAAGACATGCTTCCCTCAAATACTTCTGCATAGACATACAAAGGTATATTCGACAGTATGTGCACGATTGCTCGGACTGCCATAGCATGGACAACCAGAATGGTGAAAACATAATGTATCTACGAGGAAGGTGATGGAACAGAGCACACACGTCCCAACCTTGGAGAACTCTGACTTTAACTCACCACTTCTTCTGAGCTTAAAAGAGCGCAAAAAGAAGATATAGCGCTGTCGCCTTACTTTGAACAGCGTCAGATAACGACAACTCATTCTTCGATTGGCAAAATTTTCAAAGAAGAGGGAGTTCTTTATCGATGAACGAAGCAGGGGAAGAAATTTATGGTGCCTCCCCCCCTTAAGATCCTCCACCATGAAAGCAGGACATTTGTTGCCCTCGGGGGAACATGTTTCAGTGGGAACCACCATGAGCAGCCTTAAGGTGGTTTACTTTTGGCCTAGACGGTGAGCATATGTGCGTCAGTACGTTCAGAACTGCACACACTGCCAAGCGAGAAATTCAGTAACTCGTCACCGAGATAAGGGAAGAGAAGAAAACTTTACAACAAAGAAAGTTCCCAGTGGACAGCAAACCCCACGAAAAAGTTAACGCCCCAAGGTGAATATTTAACAAATATCTTAGAAAGGGGAATCTGTAAAAATTGCGTCTCGTTTGCTTTCTCGTAATTTCGTAATTGTGATATAAGTAAGCTTACTGCCCCGAAGGAAGTAATGGAAAGATGGAAAGAATATTTCTCAGAACTCCTGGATGGTGAGCATGGTGAAGCATCAGAAATGATAACCACTAGCACAGAAGAGAAAACCAATGATGGTGAAGATGACATAAAGATGGAAGAACTGAAGGCAGCACTGGAGAAAATCAAGATTAGCAAAGCAGCCGGGCATGATGGTATAACACCAGAAATGGTTAAGTAAATGGGAGCATCAGGCGACCTACTACTCGTAACGGTTTTACAGGCAGCGTGGTACAACAAGACCATACCAAAGGATTGGGAGATTGCCATCATAACACCAATTTTTAAAAAGGGTGACAATCGACCGTGTGAAAACCATAGAGGCATATCCCTTCTCAGTGTCCCTGGTATAATCTACTCTAGAATCCTAGAGCAGAGACTCCGACGCTTAGCTGAGCCACAATTGGATGAGGTCCAGTGCGGATTCCGAGCAAACCGAAGTACTCAAGACCTAATCTTCACACTCAGACAGCTGAGTGAAAAGGCCCTTGAGTATAAGAGTGAGATCCATCTTTGTTTCATAGATCTGGAAAAGGCGTATGACAGGGTCCCCTGGAACAAACTTTGGGACTGTTTGGCAAGGAAGAATATTCCAGCACCTCTGATTCATGCTATACAGAGCTTCTACAAGTCTTGCAGAAATTATGTGAGGACAGCAAACCATAAGTCAGAAGAGTTCAGGACCACCACTGGTGTAAGACAAGGTGATATCCTTTCACCTTACCTTTTCATACTCTTTATGGATGATGTCAACAAGGCATGTAAGGAGAGAACAAGAAAGTATTCAGTGGGGTACTGGAAGATGAGACAGGTCTATATTTCGGAGCTGGCATTTGCTGATGATGTTGCCCTGATTGCTAAATCAGAGGCACATCTCCAATCCAACCTGCAGGTCTGGAAGGAAGAGCTGGAGAAGAGAGGGATGGTCATAAGCAGCTCTAAAACAAAATCCATGGTGATATCACGAGAAGAAGGAAGACATCAGATTAAGCTGGGAGAACAGGTCCTGGAGCAGGCCGACCACTTTAAATACCTCGGAGCTATTATAGACCGAAAGGGAGGCATCAAAGAAGAGTTGGCCACTCGAAAAGCAGCAGCTGGGAGACTTTTTCAGGCCATAAATCGAGGATTCCTCAGCAAGAGAGAGGTTGGTAAGAAAACGAAGATGGCTGTATACCGCTCCACCTATGTCCCAGTCTTGCCATATGGATGCGAGTCATAGGCAATGACTACAACCCACAAAAGCCAGATCCAAACCTCAGAAATGAGGTATCTGAGGAAAGTGGTTGAAGTAACAAGAAGAGACATGGTACGCAACCAGACGATACGTCATGGCCTTATATCCTACCCCCTGCAGACGCAAGTAGAACAGTCCCAATTAAGATGGTTTGGCCATGTCTGCAGAATGGGAGAAGATCGGCTACCACGACAAGCATGGGAAACAAAGAGCCAAGGATCCAGACCCCCAGGACAACCCAGAGTCCGCTGGGAGAACAACAGTAGACAATCTTTGAAGGACCGAGGACTAGAATGGAACCAGGCCAGGAGGAAGACAGCCGATAGAGTAGTCTAGCGCTCTCTCTTCCAAACCTCTACACCTCACGGTAAAAGGGGAACGACTAAGTAAGTAAGATATAAGTAATCTGTGACAACACTTTCCGGAAATTGCAATTCTATATATGGAAAGTGTCTGTTTTAATTCTCAAACGTATGAATCACGCATGAAATTCCAAAAAGCCTACTCTACCATAACATGTACTTTGAATGTCATTGGTTTGGAAATTCGAGTTGTCATATACAATTGCTGTGATTCGGAGTTGCCTCGTAGTAGACAAGAAACGTGCGTGGGTGAAGTCTGAGATATAATGTAAGACGTTTTAGACACACGACTCTGCTTTCCCGAACCGTCAAGTACAGCTCAGACTGAAGCCAGGAGAGAATAGAAGTTAAGATTCTGACTTTATATAGTGCCGGACTAAGAGGAACACTCCTGAACACTACAACAAGGACACCCTATGTTATTCATACAGAAACCGGACTTATACTGGACTTACTCACAAAGTCGCAGATGGATTGTTCATAGAACTAAATACCCCGACGTGTGCTCTATGCATCTATATCAAGTTGCCAAGACTATTTACCTGAGCAAGAAGTCTAAGATTTCTTCATTATTGGGGTGAGTTGAAACATATTTTTTTTTTTTTTTGAATTTGACATGTTTATACTTACTGGTGGTGGTAAAAGTCCATACGAGGCTGGCAACCTCCGCATGCGAAAAAGATACATTCATGAACCACCACAGCAAGCGATGGTGATTGTTTCATGCGGGTTCTTTCAGAGAACCAAAAGCAGAGGTAACCACATACACCAAATGGAGCAAGGAATGAATGATGATTACATCAACATGTGTATGGATGTAAATTATCATTGAGTGAATGTATGTGGACTTAATATGTTGCTTCAGGCATAAGCCACTTGACGCTGCACAGTCACAAAACTTTCATTAAATTAACTGAAATAATGGTGAGTTTTCATTATATCCCTTGAGTGATATGATTGATATACGCTCAGGAATGTAAAAAAATATGAGAAAACAAACGGCTGACGGACAGCGGGAAAGGCGCCTGATTAACATCAGGAAAGCAAGACTAAGCAGTTTAATTTGTTCTGTTATTCCCTCTAAAGTTTGTGGTACCAGCGCGAGGCGACCCGACTATTTGTGGTGTCACCCGAAGAGAACATTTGCTGTAATATCATTCTGTGGCTCAAAGCTTGTAATTGACAATTGAAACCTACTTCCACGTACTGGGAAGATTCTTGCCTTGACCAGGAGTGGTTACTTCCTGACTGATCTTAAAACGTGCCCTGACTGAGACGAATCTACGGAACAAGCAGCATCGGCACTTTAGCATTTTGGCCCAATTTTAGCCGGCCAAACAAAAACTTTCTTTTCTAAAATTAAGCTTAAAAAAGCCGGTATTTTCCATGATGAGACTTACTTTTTATTAATCACCAGTTCTTGTTTATTTACAAGTGTTAAAGTAATTGATCATTCAATTTGTATAAGTTGTTTGTTTTTTGTTTTTTTTTTTTACAAATTCACAGTTGAATTAATTATTACAGAGCGAAAGGTACACATATTACTTAGAACCTCGAGTGTATATTCATTTATATATCTATAACGAGCTAATAAACGAAATTTCGCCGAATTAAATCAGCTGGGGGGCTTTAACGAGCTAAACCATACAATATACATCCTCACAAAAGACGGCGGGTCAGATAGAAAGTAAACGTGCTCAGACTAATTCAGCATTGTTCTTGACTTCTGAAATATTTTGTGGAAACTACCTCGGGGTAGAAGCATCATTATCCTTCTATCTACAACTCTGCCAATAGTAATCTTGTACGAAGGTACACACCTTTGAAGACCCACATTAGATACTCTAGGTTTTGGCGACTGTTGAACCACTACTGCAGAGCAAAGGGGAGGCAACCCTTAACAAAATACCACGGATGTCGCGTAGACACCGTGGTTGGAAGGTACTGAGTTTTCTTTCTTGCTTAGAAACACCCATACAAAATGTGGATTCATAATATAAATCTTTGCAGCAGTTCAGCTTTTTAGTATCTTAAAATGATAACAGAATGACAATGTGGAAGAT
The DNA here is from genome assembly GCA_024509875.1 of Oreohelix idahoensis. Lineage (NCBI taxonomy): Eukaryota > Metazoa > Mollusca > Gastropoda > Stylommatophora > Oreohelicidae > Oreohelix > Oreohelix idahoensis. The sequence continues at coordinate 75,118 of JAMPIV010017516.1, read as the reverse complement.
AAGTGTGGGGAAAATCCGAAAATGTATGAAAATCTGAGGAACAAAACCAACATAAAAATGTGAATGTTCATCTCAGGTGTCAATTCAGTCCCCTTCCCATCGTATGATTCTGAAACAGGGAGATTAGCAGCACGCAAGAAGTTACAGATTTCTATAAGTGAATATGGGCTGAAATAGAAGTATTTAAAATGGTGTAACATGATCATACATCAGGAATTGATGGAAAGAAGCAGTCACACATCAGTGAAACAAAAGGTGAGAAGAATACTATGGCAACCTATAGGACACACATTAAGGCCCGCAACAACAAATAACATCAAACGGCTATTCTTGTTCTGGACTTTTCGAGGTGTAATAAAAAGAAGGCGGTCCAAAGCTCAAACACGACAAAACTGGCGACAGACTTAAGAAGACTAAAGAAAACGTGGAGAAGAAATTAAATAAAATAGGCAGAACAATGGTGCTTGGCATCAACTAATTAAAGGGCTATACTCATTGTCACGGCATATTTTCTGGTGGCAGAAAAATAGATTGGTGACCTCGTTATCAGCGAGTTTTGGCACCGCTGATAACTTTTGAAAAACCGGTTAGTCAGAGCGGCACCGGAAGGGGAAAAAAGAAAGGCGCGGAAGAGACAGTTGACGCGGGGCCTTTGTCCGAGAGTGACGTACATTTTGTGGTTCCCTTTTCATTCAATGTGGAATATGATCTAGAGTGATTTAGTCTAGTGGACATAATTGTAATTCTGAAGTGGTTTAGTGTCCAGTGATATTATTGTCAGGCCATCGAGTATAATTTGCCAGTGGATTGGTTTTTCCATTGTGTAGTTTCCAGTTCGACATAGTGAGCGATTGTTCAGTACTAAGTTTGTATAGTACTATTATACTGTCATTTGTTAGGAGTATTTTGATATATTAATTCGAGAAGTTTCTCGGGCAGCGTTTATGTATTTGATACTGTTTTCAGCCATGTGTGGCTAAACTGTGTGTCGTGTTTGTGTGGTAAATTGGGATGTTATAAATTTTTATAGGGGACTTAGTGTACTGACTGAGATCAGCTGTGAAGTTATCTGTATCTAATAGGTGTAGTGTTTTTACAGATAACCTTACTTGCTACCACATTATGCCTCAGTCAGAATTATTCTGGAATATTGTGATGACTACGTTAAATGTCTAGGGTATGTATATGATGAAGTGTAAGTCACAACAACAACAGACAGATAAACAATTTAATTTATTCCACCACACTTGACAACACTGTGACACTCACACACATTTAACACTCTATAAGACTATCTTAAATGAGGCACTGGTAAAGTTTCAAATATAAATATGTATTAACTACTGTCACTAATATATTTGTCCTGATTCAAATACAAAGTGAACCAGGAATCACAATCAATTGTAATTAAAATTTATATGTACAGGATTTATCAATATGAATCTTGTAGTGACATATTTTATTAATATTATCTTATGTGTGTCAGTTGTGTAGTAGTAATATGAGGTAATACTGGTTTTGTTTTTTCAAGCTATGTTGTTATTTGTCATCATGACTTCAAATGTTTGTTTATCTTGTAAGTAGTATGGGGAAAAGTTCACAGTCCCTATCAATTTAAACACTGTATTTTCCCTCTGGTTTATTATAAAGTCAGATTTTGAGAGGGGGGGGGGGGGGGATAATGTTGAGCTCCACTGGCCACACAGGCTTATCTTTCGTGATGGCGGCAGGATAAGACTCCTCTGCTCGATAGCCTCCCTGTGTTCTGGAGACACCTCACTGGTCACTATCTGGACCCAGGAGTATGCTGTCAGCCTCTAGGTTCAGCAAAGCTCAGACCAGGTGCTGCTCAATAACTTTTGGACCACGGTCCCACAATTCATGGAATAATACACAGTTACGTTGACTGGCACTGAATATAGCACAATTTCGATCTGCCGATGTCCCAGGCTTTTATTTAGAAAAATATGCACTGGCGCTCAACGCACTGGTTCTGTAGTAAGTTTATTTGAACATGTGGTGGCGACCTGACGCCTCTGATTGACTATATTCGCGGGTCTAACCAATCGTGCCATGTTTACCCAATCGTTTGAAAAAAAGTACTCCTACTCCCGTTTCCCCTGACAACAAAAGATAGTATTTATAGCCCGACTAATCGTGTTTAGCCTTACATTTATTGCGCTCCAATCAAATCGGATTTAACATGGAGACCCATTTCCCGTACAATGGTGGGGTGAAAATCTGCCACTGAGCGATTCTGATTTGGGTGTTGTCTGACATCCCTCACTATTTCTTTTGGCTATAATTTGGTAATTCCTAGACTATTTGCGTAACATTTAACATATTCTTTGTCAGCAAGTCCTAAGGAACCCAAATATACAAATTTAAAGGAGCTAAGTGGCTGCGTTCAAAATATGCACTTTCTTCTACCTCCTGTTTACTTCGAATACGATGTGGTGTCTGGGTACTGTAATGTTTTCAAACATAAACCAGTATAATGTCATGTTTCCTAATAAGCGTTTTGTGAGTTTTTAAAAACTAACTCTCGTGTGTGTAGTGTTTTTTATCACTGTCGATTTGAAAAAAAAGCTAGTGCTTGTGGCCTTACACGCGTGATGGTAGTAATTGTATAGCGAGACGCGTGTTTAGTGTTGCATGCGTTCCTGCTTTCAGCCCCTCCCTTTCTTTCTATCTTTAGTCCATCTGTCTTTCGTTTTTTGGTAACGTAGTGTATAAAATGACATGAATGGAATTTTAAATCTAGGTCAGATTGCGTATCTCAAGGTTTTTCTTAGAAAAGGAGTACACATTTTATTGTGTTGGGGAAACGCGTGTATGTTGCCGAAGGCTTTTACTATCAACGTGAAACGTTACAATTTGCAGACGCATGAGAAAACAAGGGGGATTTCGAGTACAGTCATTGTGACAGCACTGTTCTTTACCATTCTTCTTTCCTTTTATTGAATTTATGTGTTAGGCTTTACATTTACCTGATAATTTATATATGTGGATTAGAATTTCTCACGACATTTTGATTAAAAAGGGAATTCCTATAGAAAGTGTTATCTTTCTGTGTCACTCATTTCATGTTGTGGTCATATTCTTAGATAATGAGCCAAGTATTAAATTAGCGTCAGTGTTAAATCCACAGCAGAAATAAGGAGTTGACACTCATAATGAAGCTAGTTGAAGAGAAAGTTTTAAAAAAGGTGCAACAGTATATGTGAAAAAAACAACAGTCTATATGAAACAATCACAGTGGATACACATATTTGCATCCAACAAATTTCATCACATTAGGATGGGGTTCAGACAAAAGATATTTCGGAAACGTTTTCTCAACTTGCACAAAGATAATCTAGATTTACGTCAACAAAATGTGATGTACCAAGAACCCCTGAGATGGATAAACGGTTCTCCAGCAAACGACCGCATCGGATGGTCAAGTTAACCAACCAAACATATTCTGAACCCAATTACTGACACTTCCATTAAGGAAGGTCTTCCACTAAGGAAAAAAAAAATCTGCTTAAATCAACGAGTTTAAGCTCGTACACTGATTTTTTATGTCTACTAAGTTTTCAATAAATGGACGTAACTGATTTTGGTGGTTGAGGCATTTGCATAATGAAGTAGGTCAGGGTTGAAGTGGATTATGTAGAATTATTTTTAAAAAAACCCAAACTCTCAGAATCCTTTACAACAGACTGCGAGGTCAGATACGTATGTCTGCTTTAACAACGATCTTCCTCATGGCCACAGACTGAGAATCAGATCGATGGTATGTCTCGGGTTCCCTCCCTTTGCTCTGCAATGGTGGTCCAACAGTGGCCAAAACTCAAGAGTAACTAATGTGGGTCTTTAAAGGTGTCTACCTTCTCACAAGATTACTTTTGGTAGAGTTGTAGGTAGAAGGATAATTATGCTTCTACCTCAAGGGAGTTTTTAAAAGATATACAGAAAAGCGAGGACAATGATGCATGAGGCTGAGCAAATGTTAACTCTATTATCTGCCGTCAACGTTTGTGAAGGATAGCGTTTTTTTATAATTCGTTAGCTTTTTAAAGCGCCCAGCTGAGTTAATTCAGAGAAATTCCTCTTATTACTATGCAGCTCTGTTTAAGTGTATTTAAGAAATTGTCTGAGACATACGGGTGCAGTACATTCAAAGTGATTAAATCAACTTTAGATTTGTCTTTATACAAGTAACAAATGTAGTAGGCAATTATGTTTTAACAGGTTTAAAAATGAATAATTGTTTAATAAACAATAATCATCATCGAGGGATGTTATGGAGTTAACAACTGGTTAGTTCACTTGGCAGCTTTTATGTCTCTACTTAGCTGCCTATGAGTTTGTCAGTTCTGCTCCAGCTGATGTTTGGTTCTTTTGAAGATGGATGACTGGATCACATTCGTCACTGGTCACGTTTGAAAGTTGTAGCACGTTCCAAGATGTGTCAGGAAGAAACTACCGTACCGAACTGGCCCTGAAGCTCTCTAAGACCCGTCTGATGATGGTGTCTAGCGTCGACTTCAAGCACTTATACCCTCACTTCTTCCAGAGATAGGACCTTCAACTGGTACCATCAACTAGTATCACAAAAGAAGAGAACAAATACCCTCTTGAGTATTGTGTTTCCCGACACATACTTGTGTGTCCCCTCTTCCTATTCCACCATCCTATCTACCTTCAGAACCTTTACCCTCTCTGAGAATTAATTTTGATCCCAGCGAGCGAAAATCTTTCTTTACATTTAAAGTGAATAGATGTATATTTAACTTTACATTGGTTGAAAAGGTTAATAATTTAAATTGAATATGTTTCCCTTTACACTACGATGTTTGAAAATGTTAACAATATAGATGGAATTTGTTTACATTTACATCTACACTGGTTGAAAATGTTAATAATATAGATTATGTACATCATTTCCTTCATTTTTCACTCCCTGCTCCATGGTCAAGTCAGGTCGGCTGAGAGAGAGGTGGGCCCTGTGCAGCAGAGTTGGTGGGGACTCTGTATCCATAAGACTGACAGGTTAGTTGTTTCACAGGCTCTTCAATGTACCTTCCTGTACTGATGTAGTCAGGATAACCTCAACTGGGTGAGTGTCCGTTGAAGTCCCCGACAAGAAGGGTTTTGTGAAACTGTGTTTTGTCTAGTTCTGGTATGTTGCATGTTGTCTGAGGTGGGCTGTACACATTGTATATAGTATATTTTCATCCATTGTGTCAGATATTGATATTTTTGTGTACATCTGTGGGATGGGTTGTTGATAGCTGTGTGACATCTCCTTGTATGTCATTTCGGATGTAGGTTACTATGCCACGGCAACCAATGCACTTACAATCGTAACTAGTGTATCCAGACAGGTGCAGGTCAAAATCTTTGCGTAAAGTTTCTTGTAGTGCAGCTACATGTACGCTGTGACTGTCTAGCAGTTTAGCAAGTTCAAGCTTTTTATTTCTTAGGCCACAAACGTTTAGCTGCAGAATATTAAGTGTAGGTGTGTATTTTTCTGTGTGGCCTGGTTTCGTTTTGCTCTTCCTCCTACTTTTCCTCTTCTTGAGTGTCTTTAGGGTTTCTTCCAGTAGTATGCCCAACTGTAAATGGGCTCTTAGCTCTGCTCTTCAGCTAGGAAGTTCAAGGAAGGGAGAAAGGGAATTGCTCACGTAAACATATAAACTGAGACCAAGTATAGTTGAAGTTTCTTACACTTCACTCCCATACGGCAATATCTGGAATAAGACTACCTTTACATTTCAGGAACTGATTCTCTTAAGAGAACAGCAGTGACAAGAATGTATTAGCTTCTGCGTGTTTGGTCCGTCACTTGATTTACGTGTCTCGAGCCTTACTAAAATTAGATATGTATTTGAATTTCGTTTTCCTAGCGCTAATTTGTAATAAGAGATGAGAAAAGAACGCTGTCGATGACACACATTGAGGACATTTGACGATAACATTATACGACAGTCCTTGTTCTAGAATCATCAGCGTAGCAGGGAGCCGCGCTAGCGTAGTGGTTACAACACCGCTCTGGCGACCGGGTGATACAGGATCAAACCCGGGCGACGGCATTTGAGGATTTTTCGTCGACCGGGATTTGGACTGGATTAACTCGAGACCTGGCGAGGATATTTGAAGGAGTGTCGTCGACCAGGGACTGGCGGCTCCTGAGCCGACCCAGCTGCAATGGGTACCTCCGAAATCGGCGAGTATTTGCCTGAATGGCGAGGGACACCTGTCTCTGTACAAGAAATAAAGGGATACTCACGTAAAATCAATGTCAGGTTAGACATAAATAATAACCTGAGATTTCGCCTCGAGTATTAGCGGGCGTACGAAAAAAAAAAAAAAAAAAAAAAAAAAAAAAAAAAAAAAAAACAGCGTAGCAGAAAGAAGAGGACAGAAAAAAACGCGGAGAAGAAAACTGGATGAAGAACTGAAGAGGATGAGCAAGACATCGCAAGACCTTGAGCTGATGGCAAGGAACAATAGGGCTAGAGATATGTTTTTTGAAGGCCTATCCCAAACAATTTGTGTCAGGAAGGTGCGACAACAAAAAGGAAATTCAGACTTCAAGATTTTAAACAGAGTTTGATTGAGGATCTGTCCAAAGAAGCTGCTGAGCTGACACCAGGCGGTGTAATAGATTGTCCACCCAAAAATGCTAAACGCTCCATGGAAGGAAATGAAGTGGAACGGATGATTGGAGCCAGACATCTAGTGGAATATGTTGGAAAGGACAGAGCCTGTGTTCATTGTAGCGCCAATGGAAGGCGGCGTCGCAAGTCAAGCTTTGTGTATAGGATGCACGGGCAGACTTTGTACAAAAAATTGCTTTGTAGCTTATTGTTACGGTTCGATCATTCTTTGCTAATAGTTCTTGAGATATATTTGATTATATTATAATAAGTCGGACACTGCTTCAATTCAAGTGCCGATAGTCCTTTTCAGTCCCCGCCCAAAGCCGTAAATTTCAACATAAAATGATATTTCAAAGGCCAGGTTGGACGATTCAATTACACATTTATTTATACATCTCGTAGCTCCAATACAATCATAGATGATATGCTCATTAGGTTATGGCATCAACTAGACAGTCTCTAGCGTCGCGGTACAGTCTTGTAACTGGAACAATGTCGAGGACATCTCCATACAATTTTATTATAAATTTAACTCACGTTCATCAGGTCACACATCATTCCTCTTACATAATATCTGGTCTTATCGCACTGAGGTGTATGGATAAACCAGAGATGTAATACATAGGAATCTGACCAAGAAATCTTCTAACACTCAGGAGCCGAGAACACATACGTCCAACACCTTGAAAAGACACACAGCGAATCTCCTATCAAAGGAACGCTGAGCTCACCAGACGACAACTTTGGCGTCTGCCATTTGACCACCAAACGTAATGACGTCACTTCTTGGAACCAAGGCCAATGTATGTAAACAAATAAACTACATGTCGAACTGTATTAATATTGACATACATGTTATGAAATTTACTCATAACACTTATCATAAGCAACAATATATACTGAAGCACATTAAAAACGCTCGTATAACTGATGCCGAGAAGCTGGGGAAAAAAAGTGTGGGAATGGATTTTCCCCGTGTTTGTCATGAGGTAGAGAGCGAATGGCTGCTGGAATGGAAAGTGCATGATTCAACCCACGGGTTTTTGTACAGACTACATGAAAACAATGAAAGTTACACGTGCAACACGATTCCCAACAGCTATGACCCTGAAAATGTGTACGCGTTGTGGCAGTATAATCGGTATAAAAAGGCCGTTGAGATAAAACACCCAGTACATGTGTGTCACGAAATGGATTTAGGACTAGAGACTGTCTACATATAGTGACAAGACAATAGTAAGAAGAAAGATTGAAATGATAGATTCAGATAGAAATATAGTGCAAAATGTGAAAGTTGAGACCATTGGCTCCGAGGTTGAGAACCGAGGTTGATTCTTTCCTCGCCACTTCGGACGTTTAAATTGCTATGGCCTCGAACCACCTCTAACTACCCTATGGGGATAAGGTTCAACTAAGATTCACAAACACCAAGGTACAGACAACATATAGCTACTGTACTAAAGGAAATGACTGATGCCAGCTACAATTTATACAAGTTTATTATACACCTATAAACAAACTCATATACATGTCAAATACAAAAAAGGCGAGGAAGCACACCTGAAACAAAATCAAGCACAGTTAAAAATGCATCAACCCCAACCCTTCTCCCACAATTGCAACCTCTATGGAGAAAGAAGTTAAGGTTAACTGAAATGAACTACACTGCACTTGATGTCGCCTACACTCCAAACTAGCTGTTCTAAATTCTAACTCTAACTCTAAGTCCACTGATAGCTGGAACGACTGCGAAGTGACTACACAATCTCTGCACAGACTTCGGTTCTACACAGCCTATCCTGGAATCTCCTGAACACAACTAACTGCACCTCTAAACTTCAGCAGCTGTCCTCTGCTATGATTCACCAAAACTAACAGTTCTGCCTATCTGTGCTGACTTCAGTAGAGAGAATGTTTACCCTCTCTCTCTCCACTAACTCTGGAATTGATGACTGAGGTTTAACAGAACCCCACTGGATTCTGGACTGGAACTGTAGCTGACTTCTACCACTCTGAAATTACCTGCCCGAGTACCTATAACTGGGCCGTCGGCTTTATTATGGCCGTGAAGAAACGAACATAAAATTACCACAACGCTGGCAGCCTGCCAAATCTGCGTGTGTAACAAGCGTCAGAGCTCAGGATTTATCCACAAAAATCCTATTCGCTGGAAAATGTCTTCCCCTGGCTGGGAAAACGTATTTTCTTCCTCTCCTTCCACTACTGGCAACTAACGTAAAACCCTTGCGGTTCTGCGAATGCCCCAACTTTGCCGTGGGAGAAATTTTGTGGTCTCAAAATTCCGCTCTCATTCCCACAAAGCCGGTACCTGCTGTTTTAGACAAAACAAAACAACAGCTAAACAAACCATAATAATACATTTAAAATAACAATTAACTTCCTTACTCTTCACCACGTAACTCCCCTCTCTACCTGAGCCTACAAAGTAAACATTGGCTAACCCAGATCGCTTGTTCTGCCTGACTAACTCCGAGCAACAACAATATTTTCAATGGCCCGTCTGGGCAGACGTACTGTGGCCTACTTCTTACGCTGACACTAATGCCGTAATGTTTAACACAACTAAAACTAGCCTTCTCTAGGAATTCCTAAAATTCCCGTCAATAATAGTAATCACATTCAAAATGTAATACAAAATAATTCCCTTTAAAATTACTTCTCCCATCTTCTGAATTCACAGAACAATAATGCACAATCAATAACATATAATCCTGTTTACGCTAGCATCTACCTGCCGTCAAAAGTTATACATAACCCCCGATTATCAAATTGAAAACCCCGTAGTTCCGCCACGTGGTGCCGCAGTTTTTTCAACCACGCGCTCCTGCATACATTCATTACTGATAGCACACACGTGCTCCAATTAATACCTCTATCACTTCCGTCCACATTTATATAAATAGCGAGCATCAATACTCTCACTAAAATCACAAATGAAAATACACATTACACGCTCCCGACTATTCTGTAAATAAATAAAATTCGCAGATGCGGGTTTCTCTGCAGACCTGTTTTTGAAATAGATCCAAGCATGGCCGAAACCTCGCAACTTTCAAATCATCTTAAATACCGCTATTCCTGAAATAAGGAATTAAATGGACCTAGTTTCTCATGTCTATCACTCAGATCGAATTGATGGCTCTGGAGTTAAGAATTAAATTAAACTAAAACTTCCCAAGAAACTTAAATGATCGGCTAGGACTAGAAAAATTAAATAAAGTCCTCACGCAAAAATTCATGCTTACCAAATCTCGAATGTCCAACTGAAGGCAATCGACAATATGCTTCTGGCACCCGGCTTTGGCAATTTTTTCATTAAAAGAGAAAGAAGCTATGAAATATAGGCCTTTTATAATCAAGACCCCCACGCGCCGACTTCATGACGTCATATGCGCGGCGTGGTTCTAAAGCCAATGGGCGCTCTGCATTTCAACTGCAGTTAGCTCTCCGCCAATCAGAACCTTAGATCTTTCTGATGCAACCAGTTTCTGCTAGACAAAGAACCGGGAATTGGTCCTAGCCCTATACTGTGGAAATGAAGCAAAAATGGCCGCAAATAATTTAACTCCCGAAAAATGCGTATATGGCCACGCAATATCTTTAAAAAAAAGACAATCTGGTGCCAATCCTGATCTAGCATCTATAATCTTAATCTAGAAAAATACTGTCTAATTCCCTACACCCCCATTCTAAACACATAGATCAAACTCCATCGTGATCTCATCTTGAAAAAAAAAACGTAAATAATAGAAGGAGAAGAAACATGGAGAAGGATTACCTGTAATCCCTTCTAAAAATAGTGAACAAAATGCAAGGAGAAAAAGACATGGGCCATTTGAAAGACAGAATCTCAGTACTTTCGTCACAATGTGCTTGAAATGCCACGACTATCTGAAAACGACCGCCAACGAGCCGGAACGAGCTCGCGGGCCATTGCCAGAAGGATAAATTGCCACCACAGCACTATTGTACGTCTCAATGAACGTTACGGAACCACTGGCAGTGCCCGGGATAGACTTCGGAGTGGCCAACTACGAGTTACTACCCCTGCGGAAGATCGTCATATTGTGCTGAGTCACCGAAGGAATCGTTCTCTCCCGGCAAGTCAAACAGCAAGAGCAATAGTGGGTAGACGTAGGCAAGTCTCTCGAATGACAGTCATACGACGACTCAGAGATACAGGCCTTACTGCAAGACGACCTTATGTTGGGCCAAACTTGACTCACAGACATCGTCAGCAGCGCCTGCAATGGGCAGAGCAACATGTCAGATGGACTAGACTGCAGTGGAATGCGGTCCTATTCACAGACGAGAGCAGATTCAACATATCCTTTGCTGATGGACGTATGCGGATTTGGCGACGGTGTGGAGGGCGCTTTGCAGATTGCTGTGTTCGTCAGCACAACCGATTTGGAGGTGACAGTATTCACATTTGGGGAGGATTCAGTTTTCACCATCGCTTGCCTCTTCATGTCTTCCGGGGAAATGTTAATGCTGTGACACATCGAGATGAGGTTCTGGATGCATTGGTTGCTCCTGCGTTTACAAATTATCCAGACTTGCAGCTTCTCCAGCAGGATAACGCTCGTGCGTACACCGCATGCCATTACAATATCTACAGCAGCAGAACATTGTGACGATTGATTGGGCCCTGCCCTATCACCAGACATGTCCCCTATAGAACATCTGTGTGACGAGCTTGGACGCAGAGTCTACAGGCAAGGTTCTCCAGCTAATCTGCAACAGCTCGAAGCTGCTCTTACACGTGAATGGGACTTGATTCCCCGGAATTTCCTTCAGAGACTTGTGCGTTCCATGCGGAGCCGCTGCCAAGCTTGGTTTGCAAGCACACACGGTGGACATACCAGATACTGAGGATAGTGTGAATGAATTTATTTATTGGTTGCATTTTTGGTTTTCTCCCTTGCCTGCACAGAATGCAATGAATTTCATAACAATCAAATGTACAAATTAATGACCAGCATGGATTCATAGGAAAATAAATAAAGATTCCAAATATGTAAACTTGTAAACACTTATATTTACATTTCACACTCTGTTCCTGGATTATACAGGTGGTGCGTTTTTAATGTTCTTCAGTATATATAGGGTCTGCCTAGATATGAATAAGCTTTGTAAATAAAATATTATTTTCCCTTTTCTGATATGTTTGAAATATATTTCTACAATTTGAAATTTTCATTTTTTTTTAAATGCTCGGGAATTTTTTCTGTTAAATTTTTTACTTAGGATTTAATTATAAAATAATGTTTATACATAGGCTCCTAGTGTGAATATATTTAGAAAAAGTGATCTTTTGAGATTTCCTATGGATTGTGTGTTTTCCTATGTATTATTTCTTCAGAAGAGGAGCAACTCGGCAAGGTAAGTATATACTGTATATATTTTTGTCAAATTTACCTACTGTTTAACCTGCGTCTTATTCAGCCTCCATTTTACCTTGCATTTTACTAATTAATAATTTTTATTGATAATATTTAAATTATACACAAGATGCAGTTACTATATTCATGGGGAAATAATATTATAATTCCCATCTTTCTGATGTATAAACTGAAATTTCCTCTTTTTTACAACGATGTGACCTGTTGTTGCAGTCTGTGCAATTAACACTTTCCTGAGTGTTTATTGACTAAAAACTGATTGTGCTTTGTTAGAATACTTCTGTTTGTGACATTTTGAAACTTTACCCTTGGATATTATCTTGTGGAACAATTATAGAAGAATTTTAATGAATACGTTTGCTAAAATCTTTCACCAGCTTATTCTGTCAGCCTTCATGTTACCTTCGATAACTAATAATTTTTCAATGAAAGCTTTTATACTTGTAGCACACGAGTAAAGTACATCCATTTAATTTCAGTTTCATATACAGCAACAACGTTATTTATGCGTATGAACATTTAAAAAAATTATTTCCAAACAACAACAATAAAAACGCACTGGGGTGGCCATTTTTGTTTGGGCCAAACCACTTTTTTGCTTGGGACTGAAAGAGTTAATAAGCGACATCTTCCAGCATTTCTCTTTAAAATTGCTTACTTATTCTTATAACATATTGAAACTCGGACAACTATATCATTTTGTTTAAAAATGATTGAAAATCGTATTACTTTTAATCATTGCATTGATTTTGTTTCATACGCCACAGATTGATCGCTCGGCCTATCTATTTTACTTCCCTTGCTTGCCTCGACTACTGTTTGCTGTTTTCAATATGTTTCTTTTGTTTATAGATGTCACAATACTTGTTTAAAATGAATGAGTTAGACTGTGAATAACGTTTCGTTTGCTTATCATCTACATCAAGGATTTATGAAGCTATGAACACATATCCTGTTATGCATCCTGGTACCTACATCGGGTATGGTATAAGTAGAAGAACTCTGGAATTTATATTAACAACAGGAAATATTAAAGAGAACAAGCTATAGAGGGAAACGCAAGAGAAGATACTTGACAATCTCTGCTGCTTCTTCTTCGTACGTTCTCAGACGTCTGCTTGAATATTTTCCAAGAAAGCAGTGGTTAGCTTGAGGCTATTTGCATCTGCATAGAGTTTTTCTTGGAATGGTATTGATGATGGCCATATGTGCTCTCTGTGCTGTTCATATGGTGGGCACTTTGAATCAGTGCAGTCATTTCCCCTGATCTTTCTTATTGTGTCGTACAATCTTCTGGACTGTATTAGATCTCGTGAATACAGCTTGGCCAATTGACCAAATAATTTATCCAACAAAGAATTTAAAGTTGCAGGATATTGTGGAAGAAATATAAACAAAGTTTTAAAATCAAACTTGTGCCATCATTACTACTTTCCTATGCGCCCCAAATGGAGCATGAAGGTAATGACGATGACTTTCCCTGTGTTGTGAGAATTGTAAAATACCTTTAAGAAGTTATTTAGTATTGGAATTAGATATGACTATCTAGTTAGATGCCCCTGAGCTGTTCCCGGGGGTGAATGAAGAGACAAGGAAAGAATAGAACTACTACTCTGTGGTGAATGTCGTACCAGGCGACTAATATGAGGTTGTGCCTGGGACTGTCAGCCTCATCATGTAAAACTAATTGCCACATAAACTACAGCTGTAAGACCATGTAACTGCTTAGTGCAGGATTTTTGCAAAAGGGCCAGCTGCAATGATGGCGTCATGTTCTATAAATAACGTAAAGGAGTTTGACCAGGATGATATAACCAGATAATTAAATAGAATTGTAAAAAAAGGTTATAAGAATGAGTAAGTTGAAAAATAAAAACACACAGACAAAGAAGTAACACTGAGGGCAGATCACGATACTAGGCACATCAGTTTCAACATGGCTGTAGGGGCTCATTGATCTAAATTAAATCTGCTGTCGTTGGTAGGTTAAACAGTGAGAGAACTGATCCAACAGTTGATCATGTTTGCCTGGTGTATTGACTCAACAGAGGTGACGCAATGTTCCACTTAGAAGTATAAAGAGACACTCTAGAGTCTGTTTAATCTTGCCCTCTTCTTCATGGCATCCCGTATCCATCATGTTTTCTCTCTCAGAAATTCTATCTTATAAGTATCGTTATCACGCGTACTGTAATTCCAAGATTGTAATTTCTTTCTGTTCCAAATTTAAGATAATTTAATCTATAATACAATCATTCTTTGACAGCGTTCATTTCTTCGTCATCGAAATTCGTTCCCTCCTTCTGCCAATATATCTCACTTCAGTCTTGTAGATAGTTGTTCATATCTCTGAAAACTATAACAACTATATTCTTCTTGTCTATTAAAAAAAAAAAGTATTCGCAATTATGGCCATGCTGATTGTGATAACGTCAGTTTGAACCCCCCTCCTCAAATTATGTATAAAATATTATTTTATGGATTCTGCTACTATGGCTATTTTTAAATTGGACAATATATGTATAGGGCAAAGCCACCACTTTTTGTCAGCGATCCGCGCTGCATTTGAAAGTATGGACGATTTGCCTAAGGTACAAGCTTTTGGTAGCTCCGCCCTAAATTTTAAAAGTAACGTTAGAATGAATTGTCAAGCGGCCAAGGCACCCGTAGTGTCAGAAGAGTATAGGAGTATAGAAGGGGAAAAATAAAAAGAAAAAAAGCTACTGTCCAAAATCTATAAATAACTACGCCACTTGTATCGTATCCAAGGTACCCAGCAACTGAGTATAGAAAAATCTTAACCCGCCCGCATCCTCTCACTTTTTTTTCTTAGGACGGAAGTTTGACAGACAACTGTCGCGTGCTTAGAGAGGAGGGAAAACGGTGGTGTATTGTAAAAAGAGAAAAAAATAGCGTCTACTTGGAAATTTGAACTCATCTGTATTGTGCAAGAGGCAAAAGTGAAACTAAGAATGTGTATTTCTTCATAAAAACGAAAGAGAGTAAATAAAAGAAATATTTTGACAATCGAATATTGTTGTTTAATATAATATCATATAATAACTTATCGGGACTTAGAACCTTGCTTTCCCTGATATGTTAGCACAGTGAGGAGAGCCCATGATAATAAAAAGGAAAAAGTAAAAAAATGGAAACGATGATAAAGAAGAAAATAAAACTTAGATAGAATGATAGATGCCAACAAGCAGTTTAATAATCAGTTTTAATATTTAAAATTGATCCGTAAGTAACCCAGATATTGTAGAATTGAGACAGACTAGCAGACACACCGAAAAACCCACGCTGGTTCAGTTTTGAAAATTGTCCGCTGCAGTCAAATATTCTTGACTTGATCTGATTGGGCACCCCCCATAGTTAGAAAAGAGGGGGAAAAAAGAAACTGCAGATGTGTTAGCCACGCGAACATTTTTTTTCTACATAGTAATAGTAGGATCAGACAAGCAAACGTATTGATAAAACAAGGTGGGGTTTTTCAAAAAAGAATGTCAATTTCGATGAACAGTTTCCATTGGCCAAGTAGATTAATAATAGTGATAGGGACCAAGCTTAGAGCGCCATTTGATCAAATATAATACCAAGTGAAAGGTTGACACCAGAAGTGCAGTATTGAAATAAAAGTTTCTGCAGTCTGGACACGACGGCAATCTAAATTTGTGCCTAAGATTGCTAGCCACTTTATTCCTTGTGTATTATTTCATTGATGTTGCGGTAAGAAATGATTTATTAAAATTATGTAGCATAACAAAAATCTTAGGTGGTACGACGTGGCCATTTTCGAAGCATATGACAGCCTATGGAGCAAATGCATGCCTAAGGCAGATTGGGGAAGCAGTTAAAAGAAAAATTGTATTTGATAATTGATATAACATTGAATTAACTTGTAAGACCAGAAAGCTACTGGCAATATTTTGCAGATCACAGCGTTCCAAAAACTTGTGGACAAAGCATATGATGTCATTCTAAAAAAGAAAATAAATTAGTAGTCAGAAAGCAACAAAAAGATGATTTTATCCCTAACTGAAAAGCAGATACCTACTGAGGGTGATGCAGTCACGTAAAGTTAGAGACTGAAGCTATGGATTAGCAATGGTTGCTGATCACTAGAAATGTTTGATGATGTGTAAATTGTTAAAGGTGGAGATATATTTATAAAATATATTTAGGAAGGCATTACTTCATTGTTGCAGGGTTCTTCTTCTTCTTCTTTGATCCTTAGCCGCCGACTGTCAAAGCATTCAGTGGCCATCACGCCTAGTGGCGTCTTGTAGGGCAACAACAAATTGATTCCACTTTGCTCGGTCGGTGGCCATCCTTCGTACAGTGCCCCAACTCTGGTTCATTCTTTGCATCTCAGCCTCCACAGTCCTCCGCCAGGTTGTTTTTGGTCGGCCTTTCTTTCGTTTTCCTTCAGGGGTCCAAAGCATAGCTGTTCTTGTGATGGCATCGGGGTCTCTTCTGAGGACATGACCAACCCAGCTCCAGCGTCTGCCAGCTATGATGGTGTGCATGTCCTCTTGCTTGCTACGAGTAAGCAGATCTTGGTTAGTGATGGTATTTGGAAAAAAGATTCGGTGAATTTTTCTTAGGCATGTTGTGTGAAAAGAGGACAATTTCGACATTTCCTTCTCTGTAACTCTCCAGCATTACGCACCATAGAGAAGCACAGAAAGCACACAGCTCTGATATAATCTTAATTTTGTGCTTGTGCTGTATTGGGAGGACTTCCAGATGTTGTTTAGGCTAAAGAAGGCTGTTCTTGCCTTATTCATTCTGATGTTGATGTCTTTGCCTGCCCCACCGTCTGGTGTTACTATGCTTCCTAGGTATGTGAAGGTATCTGTCTGTACCAATTGCTGATTCCTTACTGATATGGGCTCAGGGCTGCTCACATTGAGCGTCATGACTGTGATAAATTTAACCGTGATATAACGTTAAAATATCTCCAAAGATAAAATGTAGGGATAAAAATAATGCGTAAGCTACTAGAAGACATGATCGCCCATGCCGCGGTTCAATACCCGCCATGGAAACTAACTTGTTAGACGTGAAGACAAAACGTTTACCCTTGGAGACGGGAGGGAACGGAGATCAAAAAGAAAAAATATGACTGAACACGTGCTTGAAACTAGCAAGGCTAAAAAGACGCAATTGGTGGGGAAAGGAAAAAAATTCACGTCCACAAGCTGACACAATGTAAAGAAATGAACAAAAGGGACCTTAGCTATTATACGCAACAGTCATTTCTTGGACGCTTTTACGATACTTAGTCCTTTTATTTGAATTCAGCGGCAAACGCATTGCAGAAGATGCTCGAACATATTTCAAAAAAACAACTAACCTTGAAAAGTAACTTTTTCTTAATAATAATGTTAGGAATATAAAACCTAGCTAGTCTGATAGCCCATCTTGAGCAGAGAAATAATATGCTTTCATTTATACAGACGGATAGATAATAATGAAGATATTGACAAAAGACTGTGTTGTTCATAACAGACGAGCGACTGCACTGTTAAAAAAAAATGTCACTAATTTTCAAAAATTGCGGCCTTGAGACTCAAGTGCTAAAATCTAGTTGGAATGAAAGAGAGGGGGAAATAGTGGAGAATTGTGGCTAAAAATAACTCTAGAGACCGATTCGTGTAGAAAAGCAAGTAGAGACAGACAGACCAACAGACAATAATACATACTTGACTGAGGTATGACTGAATTGACTTTTGGTAGGAGGTTTGAAATTTGAAAGGGGGAAGTCGGTGATTGGCCACAGATAATCATATTATCGGCGCACAGACGCGCATTTTTGCCATTCAACAGAAATTGTCCAGTAGTAGACACAGTAATTCTTCAGTGGTGTAGTTCCCAGAAGCTAATTGCAATATTTAGAGGGACGCCATACTAGAGCCAGCAGCTCAGCTGAGTTTTGCTAGAATATAACTGTGTTCTCTATTCATAATTCTGGTAAGACTGAAAGCATTTCTTTGTATATTTTAATATTGTTTAATGTTTCGAGTGATTTGATACTGCCATATCAAAATCTATCCCTTACAACAAGTTAGGATTCGCTCTAGATCCCCAGCCCAAGTTCAGGGTCTAGAGACAAACAAAATACATAAACGCCAGCAAGGATTATGAAGGGCGGATCAAGTGTTGAGATCAGTGGAACATATCACCTATCTTATTCAATAGCAGGAAGCTAATGAACATATTTCAGAATATGTAGTCTTGGGGAACTAGTTCTATGTGAAACCAACTTGGTAAGATGTGCTGTATGGTCAGAGAGATCTGACCCCGTCTATGTGGTGTTGTTGTGTAATGTTGTGTGCAGAAGTGGCTCAGGAGGTAGAGTTCTGACACATGACCCAATACTTTTGTTGCAGAAGTGTGAGTTCCTGTTTGGCACCAAAGTGGTGTCAAATGCTGTGTTGATAAATACAAGTGTGGACCAGTGCAGTCTAATATTTTGTCAGAGCAGCCTTATATTGCCCCCAAGCACGGAGAGGTGGGGCCACCAGATTCCAGCACCAGAACTACTCAGTCAAGATACGTGAGCGTCTGGCCTGCTGGACCTTCACCAACTTATTTACTAACTAACACCCCAACTATATTACCATCACTAGAACCCACAAAAATTTTGGGAAATAAAACTTGTATTACTCCCATCAGTGAAGGGACAATGTTTGGTAGTCATAGACAGGGAGTGATGATATCACCCCAACAGCATATCTAGAAATAAGTTCTCCTGGGACTATCTTAAGATAATTACTATTAACCAGTCATTTGAAATACTTCTTATTCTTCGTTCACCCTCAGATGTCAACTTGAATAAGTTCAAAGAAAGCAGTGGTCAGCCTGAGGCTGTTGATATCTCCGTAGATTTTCTCCAGGAATGGTACTGGTGATGGCCATATGCGTCTTCTCCGCTCCTCATATGTTGGGCACCTCTGAAGCAGGTGTTCGGCAGTCATTTTACCAGTGCCACAGTCACATTCATCCGTAGTTCCTAACTTTAATTTGTTGAAAAGATGGTATCTCAATCTGTTATGACCAGTGCGAAGTCTAAAGATTACCACTTGTTCACTTCTGCTGAGCTGGTAATACGGATCATTTTTTGTGTGGCCTCGATGCTCTTCTTCCCACTTATGCCTGTATCTGCGCTTGATAAAACTCTTGGACTCCTCATAGGTTATATTTGTGTCCAGTTGAGGAAGTTTTCCCCCTTCCTTTGCCAATCTGTCAGCCTCTTCATTTCCAGGGATGTTGCAGTGAGAAGGGATCCACTGTATCACAACTCTTTTGTATTGCTGACATAGTCTGTGAAGTGTTACTCTTAGGTCATCCAGTTCAGCATTTATTTGACTTTTCAGTGTTGTAATCACTGACAGCGCATCTGAGAAGATAACTACTGGTCTCTCTTAGCTTTTTTCTGTCATTAGAATTTCTGATGCAGTTTTTATGGCCTCTGCCTCTGCTCTGAAGTTAGTTGAAAATTTCCCTGTTGCGACTGCTATCTTTTTTTGTGTGCCATTGCTTAAGCTCAGGAAGACTCCTCCACCCCCATCTTCTGTTGCATTAGTTGCTGATCCATCTGTGTACGCATGGATCCAGGTGTTGCTTGGGTAATGTTTCTCTATATATTTTGTGGTTAGGACTCTCCTTTCTGTTTCAGTTTGACTGTTCTTTCTCTCAATACCAGGAACATTTTCTATCATTTCAGGGAAGCACTGTTGTTTCCAAATTGGTAGCTTGTGTGCAGTACATATTGGCGTAGCTGTTGATATTGCATTTATGGGGTCTGCTCTCATCTTTGTTTTTACTGTCTCTACAAAGTTGCTTCGCTTCAGTCTTCCCCTTCCAAGTCCATTTATCCTCTGGTGCATTGGGTGATCTATCAGCCTCCTGAATTTCTCGGCTTGTTGCTGAGCTCTGTTATCTCTTCTATCCTCCATAGGCTGGAGGTGAGTAATCTTTTCCAACTCTTTTATTGGTGTTGATTTCATGCCCCCAGTTATGATTCTCATTGCTTGGTTTTGGGTTCTGTTTATTTTGTCAAAGTTCGACTTAGCGGCTGTTGACCATGCTGCAATGCCATATTCTAAGACTGGTCTCACTCGCCCAGTATATAGATTCTTTAGGACTCTCTCGTCTGCTCCCCAAACCGTGCCAGCAAGTTTTTTCATGATTGCCATTCTCTGCCTTGCTCTTGTCCTGTTTTTCTCAATCTGGGTTTTCCAAGTCAAGCGGCGATCAAAGGTAATGCCTAGGTAGTTTGGGTTTTCTTCCAGATGTAGATTTTTCCCATTTAGCACCAATTTGGAGATCTGTGGTTTGTTAGAGAGAGAAAACACTGTGAATGATGTTTTCTCCTCATTTATCTTTACTAGCCATGCCTTGGCCCACTCCTCCAGTGATGTTAGGGCTTGCTGCATCCGAATGCTTGCCGTAGAGATATATTCCTCTGAGATCCACAGGGCTAAGTCATCTGCAAAGGAGGCATTGTGGGTTCTTCTTGGAATATTCTCTGATATGTCATTTATATATGTGAGGAACAATGTGGGTGACAGGACTCCCCCTTGGGGAACACCCTGCTCCAATACCATCTTCCTACTGGTCTGTCCTTGTAGTTGGACTCTGGCCGTTCTATTTTCAAGATAGTGGCTGATCCATTTGAACATTCTCCCACACACTTCACTTCTTTGCAGCTTGACTTTCAGTCCATCTTTCCACACTTTGTCAAATGCTTTTTCTAGGTCCACCCAAACCACCAGTGTGTGCTTTTTTTCTTGGAAAGCATCCTCAATTTTCTGAGTTATATAAGTGATCTGGTCTTCAGTGGATCTGTGTTTCCTGAATCCTGCTTGCTGTGGGGCTAAGAGATGTTTTTCTTCTAGATGCCACATAAGTCGGCTATTTATTATGCGCTCCATCAATTTTCCAACACAACTAAGTAGACTGATAGGTCTGTAGCCATTTGGTTCTGTCTGAACTTTGTCTTTCTTAGGTATTGGAATCAGTATGGCATCTTTCCATGCCTGTGGTACTATTCCTCTTTTCCAGCTGCAGTTTAGGATGGCCAGAAGCTTCTTTTTTGCCTTTGTTCCTAGGCCTGTTAGCATTTCATTGGTTATCCCATCTTTTCCGGGTGACTTCTTTTTCTTTAGCGCCCTCATTGCCTCTTCTAATTCTTGCATTGTTAACTTTGCCATCATGTGTTCTTCTGGTGCAAGCTTTTTGTTATCATGATTCCTTTGTTCATCAATGATGGCCTTTCTTCTGTCTATAGGGACATCAATGTGGTTTGCACCAGCATAGTGTTCCATGAGTGCATGTGCAGCTTTTTTTCCCGAGATCATATTTTCACCTTGTTTGATTGTGATGTGATTTTTGTAAGGTTCTTCGTTGTTCAAAGCTCTAACTAGTTTCCACAGCTTGTTCCCTTCTTTATCTAGGTTGAGATTTTCTGTTGTTTGCTTCCAGCAGTCTCGTGTTGTTTGGTTTAATGTTCTTCTGTACTTTGCAGTGGTTGCTTTGAGCAAGATGTTTGCCTCAGTTGTTTGTTCTGTTTCTGCCTTGTCTCTGGCTTGTGCTACCTCATCTTCATGTTTTTGCAGATCTTCATTCCAGTATGGTTTATAGTTTTTTCTTGCCCCTCTCGGAATAGTCTCAATAGCTGCTTGAAGTATTGCTCTATTAAAGCTTTCAACCATATTTTTCATGCTGTTGTTTCGTGTGTTGATGGTTTCGCAAAGGCTGTCAGTCAGCACTGCAAAATTGCCCCAGTCAGCTCTTTTGTAATTCCATCGGGGCAATGGTTTCACTTCATGGGGAACATACTCCATATTAACCACTAGCTTTATTGGTCTGTGGTCGCTGCCTGCTAGCTGGCCAAGTACCTGTCGGTCAATTTTGTGAAATATGTCCCCTGTGGCAAAAGCTAGGTCTGGAGTGGAAGTGGTGTGCCATCTTCTAGAGTAGAAACTGGGTTTATCATCTGGCCTGTTGATAAGGTGAAGATTTGTGTCTATCTCCCAGTCCTCCACTTCCTCTCCTCTACTGTCTGTATCCAGATATCCCCATCTTTCCGAGTGGCTGTTGAAGTCTCCGACCACAATGCAGTTTGAGCTCTTTATTTCCATACTTTCAAGTGACAGGTCTTTGCTCGGTGGGCCATACAAATTGTAGATACGCATGTTCGTGTCCTTTATTTTAATGTCAACCCCTACAATTTCCGATTGGTCGTTGAAGTTCACAGATACCTCGCTACTTGGTATTGAGTTTCGGGTAAGTAATAGCACACCTCCTTTGTGTCCTTCTCGATCGAGTCGGAAAGACTGGTATCCTCTTATTGAGAATCTGTGGTTGCTGTTGAGATGCGTTTCTTGGATGCAAGCCACATCTATTTGATCCTCATAAAGGCGGTTTTTAGGGGGACTTTTTTGTTCAGAACTCCTTCTGCATTCCACTGCAGAATGTTGAGTGTTCTTGGTGTTTGGTCAATAGCTTTTGCCCTTTCCCTCTGTACCTTGACTCCACAATTCAGGGGAAGGTGACCACCAGTAGTATTGGTTGGACCCCTTCGAGGTGGGGAGTCAAGCACTCTCGCCGCCTGGCGGGACTCCACGGGACGAGCACAACAACGCTTAAATTGTATTCGTGACATCTTCATTAGGCGAAGTACGTTGTACTGTTTCGTTGAGCATGTAGCCCAGTGCATCCGATTTCAACAAGCGTTTCTCTAGGGTTGCGTTCCTTAGCCCTTGACTGTCCCCAGCCTACCTGCAAGGCAGCAGGTGGTTTGAGATCAGAGTTTTCCTTCTCCTAGACGAACTGCCTTCCAAGGCTTACGAGCTTCATCTACCCGGGATTTTAACCCATGCCTGGGGTTTGGGTTGATGCTGGCCAGAGCATGGTCCACTCGCCGGTGGGCACTGCGCCTACACTGTATGGGGTCCCAAACTACTCCCGATAGACGACAAACAGTGAAGAATGAGGCAAGAAAGCATTTAACCCATGAAGTGGGGGTGGATTGGTGCAGACCAGAGCATGTACCACTCGCCGGTGGGTTCTGCATCTACACCTATAGGGTTCCACCCATTGCTCAGCCCATTTAGTCTGGCCCCTCACCCAGGACCTGTCCGGCTTGGGTGACCCTGCCAGGAGTAAAACTCCCGCCGGCATAGCTCCCGGGATCATTGGGGCGCTCAAGCTCTCCAACCACGGCAAGGTAGGCTTACATGTGGAGAGATTTGAAATACATATGTACACATTTTCTATTTTATTATGACATATATTCATGCATTTCATTCATAATTTCAAAACCTTTCATATGTTCTGACCAAAATAAAACCTTGGTTCAGAACAAATAAACTTAAAGAAAATTTAATATCAAAAATTTAAACAGCTTGAGTTAGTTCAGTGTATTATAAATTTTATTAATATTATTAGACTTATTAAATATCTGTGTGTGTGTGTGTGTGTGTGTGTATGTAATCTACCACAACACATTACATATCAGTACCCTAGATTTTAACGTGGCCACATTCATTAGTAAAACAGATATGTGTGAGGTCGTAAGTGGTAGCAAGAAGGGCCTTCTGTAAATTCACAGCTACATTTATCTCAGGTGCCTTCACAGCTGACCTCATGCATCACACTAGGTAACATCAACCATACAATACCATCAAATCCACTACATATATTGGGGTCTTGTCCAGGGATAATTAGCTTATCAGTAATATTAGGATCTCCTGGTGGGAGAATTAAATTAGGGGGACAAATTGTAAAAATTAAAAGTGTCCCTTAAAATAAAAGTTGGTGAATCTTCACAGCCAGTGGTAGTTAATTGATTAATTAATTAATTAGAATTACTTTAGTTATTAATTGGTTAGAGATTTATCTTACTCATTGCTAAATTGTCTAAAAAGTATGGCGGAGCTGGCAAGGTTCAGATCAGCTGCTGTGCTAACGGCGAAGGATATGGGAATGGATGGTCAGGGTTTAATACAATACGTAACTGCAGAATGTGATAAGTATATTGAAAGGGAAGATAGGAGGTTAGCTGAAGAGAAGAGGTTACAAATTGAGGCCGATAGAGAACTTAAGAGGGTGCAGATTGAGGCTGACAAAGAGGCTAAAGCATTAGAGGCAGAAGAAAAACGACAGCAAAGGGAAGCAGAAGATAAAAAGGCCGAAAGGGAAGCAGAAGATAAAAAGGCCGAAAGGGAGGCAGAAGATAGAAGGTTGCAAAGGGAGCACGAATTACGACTAAGGGAGCTGGAATTACAAGGCCATGCTCCTGAAAATGGTGCCAGCCCTTTTGCCTCAGATGCTACGCCTAGTCAGGGAGCCTCAACATCAGCTATGGGGTTTCATTTAGACCATTTTGTTGAGAAAGACGATGACATAGAGGGGTACCTCAGTCGTTTTGAATTATTAGCTACTACATATGGGTTAGAGAGAGAGAGGTGGAGTTTAAAGTTATCACAGGGACTGAGAGGTACTTTTTATGAAGTCTTTGCTAAAATGAACAGGGAAGACCAAGACAATTATGACATGTTAAAGCAGGCTTTGTTGTTAAGATACGAAAAAAATGGTGAATTTTATCGTAAGAAATTTAGAAATGCCAAACTGTTGTCTGGGGAGACATACCACCAATTCTCTGCCAGACTGGAAACCTATTTGGAGAAATGGACTGCTCTGGGGAAGACCCAAGATCTTAAAGAGATGATCATGATAGAGCAATTGAGAGAGTCCATGGCTCCAGACTTGAGAAAATTTCTCATGGAACAAGGTGCAGAGAGGTTGGGGGAGGTTTTAAATGTCGCTGAGAGGTATCAGGCAGCCCAGGCAGAGGTAAGTGGTGCTAAAAAGAAGCACATAGACAATTTTAAAGCTCCACAGCAATTTAATAAATTTGATAATAGAGAACAGGGTAATAAAGGTAGGACAAACCTTGAACGGCCAAGAAATGACTATCGAGACAGAAACTCACAGTTCAATGACCAAAAATACAATGAAAGAAAACCGTTTAACCAAGGAAAAAGATGGTGCAAGAAAGATAACCATAACACCGAATTTTGTAGAAGGAAACCTTCAAACATTGCTGCAATGAAGTCGGGGACTCAAAGATTAAAGGTTAATCCTAATGGACAGCAGGAACCTTATCACCCCCCAGTTTGTGAGGATGTTATTTGTAATGGGGTCACCACAAGGTGCCTTTATGATACAGGTTTGGATTATGATTCAGTTGTGAAGTCTAGCCTAGTGGACCCAAGTCAGTATACCACAGAAACAGTGGAAATACAAGGGGCGACTAAAGACATACCACTCATGACACTTCCCATCGCAAGGATAACGGTGAAAACTCGCTATGTGGAAGGAGAAATCAGAGCAGCAGTGATAGATGAACCAATCTACCCTCTGATATTGGGGTGTAGATACGTCTTCTTGGGGAATCCCGAGAGACCTGTGATCATGGCGACAGTGCAGACCAGGTCACAGAAAAAGGAGGAAGAAGTTGAACCTATTAATGCTCATCCAAAGGAGATGAGGAAGGCGCAGGCTGAGGATAGGACCCTTAAGCCATGTTTCAAAAAATTGCCCAAATGCCACACACCTCCAAGCAAGGGAGAATACTTTATGAAGAACAAACTATTATATAGGAAGGCTGGAACTGGAACAAATGGTCACAACCAGCTGGTTCTTCCCACTTCATATAGGGATAAAGTGATGGAACTCGGGCACGCGATTCCCTTCAGTGGTCACATGGGGATCAGCGCCACAGGACAGCGTATAGCTTGTCATTACTTCTGGCCAGGGATAACGGAGGATATAAAAAGATATGTCAAATCCTGCCCAGAATGTCAACGGGTAGCTCCAAAGCATTGGACTGCTCCTGCAACTCTAGGGGAAATGCCCATAGTGGGAACACCTTTTGAGAGGGTTGCAGTGGATATTGTGGGACCTCTCACTCGGACCAAGAGGAGGAACAGTTACATCCTTACTCTGGTGGACACTTGTTCTATGTGGGGAGAGGCGGTACCCCTGCCATCAATTGATTCAAAACATGTAGCAGAGGCACTACTTACAATATTCACCCGATTAGGATTCCCGCATCAAATCTTGACTGATAATGGCTCACAGTTCAAGGGGAAACTAACGGAAGAAGTTTTTAAGCTATTTCAAGCCAGACACTTTCATTGTAGTCCGTACCATCCGCAATGGAACGGCCAGGTAGAGAGGTTCAATGGGACTCTCATTTCTATCCCGAGGAAGCTGGCACACGAAAAACCGGATCTGTGGGATCAATTCCTGCCCGCCGCGTTGTTTGCGTATCGGGAGGTACCACATAGTTCAACCGGGATGGCTCCCGCAACCCTGCTATTTGGGAGACCCATAAAAGGTCCATTAGAAGCTTTATTAAGGACCTGGACAGATGAGAAGGCAGAAGAGACTGTTACCTCATCTTATCAATACGTGAACGAACTGACCACTCGTTTGAAAGCTGGATGGAAACTGGCAAATGATAATTTGAAACAAGCCAGGAAGAAACATGCAGCATATTTTAATAGGAAGGCAAAGGACAGAGAACTAGCTGTGGGAGAGAAGGTGCTGCTTCTACTACCCGGTAGCCAGAATAAATTACAAATTGGATGGCAAGGTCCATATACGGTTCTAGAGAAGGTGTCTAGAACAAACTATAAAATTGACAAAAAGGGGAAGGAGAAAGTTTATCATGTAAACCTTTTAAAGAAGTATCTGGACAGACCACTCCAGGAAAGCACCCCCTTACTGACCTTGGCTAGTTGTAGCCTCGCTTTTTCTGAGATGTGAACCGCTGTCTAAAGGATGTTGATGGTGTCGTAATGACAACGGTCCAACACGGGCGATGCTATTTGGACTTGACAATAATAACGCGAATGTTTCTTTCTTGGAACGTGAAGGAAGGACTTCAATAACAAGCAGGCACGTCAACGAGTGCCAATGTGTATAGGGACGAACTCGTTAGGTTTACTGACATCATAATTTATTTTGGACGAAAATACGTTGACGACAACAGGTTACAGTACTCCAACATGAATTCCACAGTAAACGTACATGTAGCATATATATAGGCATGGTACAGGCATAATAACTTCCTCACATAAGATCAGGGTTTGACCTTGCGTCAATGTCATGACCGTTAGGACTATTCAACCATAAAGATCTTGGAATAAATATATTGATTCTGTCCTACAATTCTGGTCGGGTACTTTAGTAGCTTGGTACCCCTGACATGGCAGATCCATACATACTTGCATATAATATAAACAACGAAGGTTATGTCCTAGTGCTTGGCTAACCTCTCTTCGTCGCCGTGACTCGTACGACGGCAATCCATATATTATTACAATCCAATAAACCGTAAAGGATGAAGCCTTGAATCCTTTATAATATTAAAATACTTTCAGTGAAATTCCCCGTTGATCCATTATAACACCCCTTTGCAGAAAGGTGCTAGCTAGATGCCAACAAAGGATGGTGACACGAAAGTTCAAGTAAACAATTCACTTCTTACCAAAAACTGGTTCGGACTTACGTGTAGTGTAATCCGACAATGACTTCTACCAAGAAGACATTGTACCAGAAGAATAACTAACCCAACACACTGGGTATATATAGGAATATAGGCAACAGACTCAATGTCTGGCTTGAGATGCTGGCTTTCATTCTTTAACCTCTCACGTCATCTGCCTTGCTTGGACACAAGCGCGCACGAATCCCCCTACACCAAATTGTGCATATACGTGCGTGACAGAAGACATTTATAAAAACTAGCATCAACGTAAGTTGGTGCGTACTCACTCAAACGAAATAGAACCTGATGACTACCCGTGAGTGTTTAGAATACATTAAAGGAGGCATCATCTTCCTTCACACCGTCCGCAAAAAATTTAATTCTATTAAATTTTTTTTTTTTTTCTTTCATTTAATTACCGCGGAGAGGTGAAACAAGCTTACAAATATGTATTATATACTAATAATACTAAGAATGCAAGAGAGGCATATTAATCAAAAAGAGGAGAGTGAACGAACAAAATCAAATTCAACTCAACTCAAAAACAAATATGCATAAAAGCATATCATCACAATTGACCAACTTTGGAACAATGTGGAAGATATGAAAGAAAATCAAAGCATAAAAGGATGATTAATTGAACCCAAATGCAATAAGTAATAAAGAGATATGGAAATACATGAATTTAAAGGAAAAGATGAAAATGTATAAAAATTAAAAAATGAGAAGTGGCAAAAATCAAAGAATATGAATACAATACTTGAAGTCATCAACACACCTAACCGTGTCTAAGGATGAGTAGTATCATTGAATAACTACCAATGACGTATCACTATCTAAAATGAGTGATAGTTACTCGATGTAATCATTAGGATTAAAATATTTATAGTTAATTATATTAAACTAATTAAATATGTTCATTAATCACAATGTACTTAATAATGTTTCAGTTTATTACACTGCTAAAAGTTCAAATAGTTCTTGAAGATTCAAAGTTAACTTCAAAACCAGTTCATAAACACGAAGATCCTTAAAAGTTTTAGTATGTTGAAATACCAAAGATTCCACAAAATATTGTTAAATAGTTCACGATATACTATTGTTTATCTAAATACACAATGTATCTTTACGCAGATAATGTCATAAATACTAAAAGTTATGTGATCATCACTGTTATATATAATTCACTGTTTTTTTGTGTTTTTTTTTCTTTTTTTCTTTCCGCTTCAAGTAATTCAACGGAATGTTACAACTTTATTCACTTGACTAAGTATGTACAAAAAAAAAATTGTCACTGATGCACAAAGTAAAGTTCAAAGAACGTCATGTTTACAAATGTGATGTAGTATGTGTAGAGGCATCCACATTTGTAGGGCGTACCAAGTCGCATGATTCACTCGGGCAGCGGGACAAAATATCAGCGAAAACGTTCTGTGATCCAGGTATTGCCCGGATTGTGAAACAGTAGGGTTGCAATGAAATTGCATATCTGGTGGACTTTGCAGATCTGACGTCTTTGGTGTTTAATGCAGTAAGTGCTTTCTGATCCGTCTCTACAAAGAAATGTGATCCAAGAAGATAACGTTGGAGTTTAGTTATAGACCACACGAGAGACAAAAGTTCCTTATCGAGAACGGAGTACTTTTGTTCAGCCGACGTAAGTTTCCTTGAAACGAACAGTACTGGGTGCAAGGTGCCCGCATACTCCTGTAGTAACACGCTTCCAATACCGTAGGCAGAGGCGTCACTGCGCAAGATGAAAGGAAGGTTCGCATTAGGCAATTGTAACATAGGAGGTTTAGAAAAGAATGCCTTAATGGTGTCCAACGCGATTTGGTGTTCCTCCGACCACCGAATCACGTTAGCCGCGCCCTTTTTTAATAACGAAGAGAAAGGTGCAGTAATAGTGGACAGATGAGGTATGAACTTAGCGTAGAACTGAACAAGACCCAATAGTGATCTCACTTGTTTCTTAGTTTTGGGAGTAGAAATGTTGAGGATTTTAGAGACATTACTGTCCTCAGTATATAACCGACCGTGACCAACGCGGTGACCTAAAAATGAAATTTCGTGAAAACCCACGAAAGCTTTAGAAGGCTTAGCCGTTAAATTACATGACCGTAAAGTGGACAGTAATGTTTTCAATCCACTAATGTGTTCATCCCATGTGTCATTAAAGAGACAAATGTCGTCAATATATGTAATGACATCGGGACGATGAGAAAGTACGCGACGCATCATGCGTACAAATGTAGCCGGTGCATTTACTAAACCGAATGGCATGAAATTATATTGGAATAACCCCCGTGGAGTCGAGAAAGAAATGATCTCTAGAAAAGAAAAGAAACAATGATTAGCAAAGAAAAGAGATGATGACTGCTTAGGCTGAGTCATCAAAGAATATGACATCAAAATTCAATATTAGTAGGTTAGTATCTGCGTGACGCAGAATCAGGAACCAATTGTAATCGGAGAGAATGGTGGTGAAAATACACACCATTGTCCCGCTCGATAGCCATGCGAGCATCTTTATTGGTTCTGAATGTAACCACGGCGTCACCATACCTGTTCTTGGTATGTGGTAATAGACGTACGAACTTAACGTCCGCCGTGTGATTGAGAAAATCTCCCAGTGCCTGCCAAGTGGTTCGTTGTGGCAGATTTTGCACAAGGATGGTGCGAGAAGATGCACCTCTACCAATATAAGTGGTAGCGTTGTCACAAGAATGTGAATAAGGTTTATGGGTAATCTTAGCCCTCTTAGGTAAGTTATAGTCTTTACTATTTACATGTATAGAATTATTGTTCTTAAATGAACCATACTTTTGTACTTGAGTCTGATAACTTACACTAGGCAAAGGTGGTGTACGGCATGTCGTATACCCCTGCTTGTTGGACAAATTGACAACTTTGTCGACAACCTTATTGGTTTTAGTTTTCTCACTTGAGTTATAAGACTTATTTCTTTTAGGAACATCCTTTACTTTTTTCTCAAACGTCACCTTTTTCTTACGATCAGTTGCCTGCTGATCAAGTCGAGGGATGGTATATGTCCCCCGGAATGACTTACTAGTCTTCACAGGTTGCGTTAAAACCTTAATATCATTCTTAAGAATGGAAGCATGTCGTAAAGGTTGCAACGAATTAGCAACAGTGGCGTAATGAACAATGGAATCGTTCTCCATGCTAGATTCCAATACCTTAGCATTGCATAACAGGTTAGTAGTATGTGTATGTGACACAACTCTAGGTATAGACTTAAATGCATAGGCATCCTGTATATGCTGCTTTTCCCATTCAGCAATTTGCTGTGGGGTACACTCTTTTATACCGTGTATGCGACCCAGGATTACATCAGAAATTGGATTCTGAAGGAGACAGGCGTGGATCTTTCCTGAAAAAAATGGTGTTTTCAAATCAATAATAGCTGTGGGAAAAGTTTCCACAGTTCCGCCAAAAGTCACACATTGGATGGTCTCCCCAGTTGCATAGGCAGGGTTTACCAAAGAGTTTCTGACGCCGATCGTAGAGCAACCTGAATCGAACAGGACAGAGCATGGAATAGAATTTATAAAACCACGATTGAAATTAAGTCTTCCTTCTCCATTGTGAGCTGAAGTAGCCGTACACACAGCTGGTAGACTGGGTAACACATGTCCGCAACGGAGTGTCGTGATCGCCTTGGGCTGGAACAGGGTTTTACATTCTTGGCAACACTTTATCTGTTCATAATCAATAGAACAAGACATTGCATTATGAGTGTTATTATTCGTATTATTCTCTTTGTTAACTTGTGTGTCAACAATAGCTACATTAGTTTGATGGCGTGGCCCTCTGCTAGAAGATCTATCTCTACGTCGCGAATGACTGTGACTATCATTTATAAAATTGCCATTATTATCATTTCTGCTTGTGTTACCGTATTGATTTGAATGATAGTTAGCGCTATCACTGTTATGGCTTTGACCATAAAATCTATTACGAGAATCTTGTTTGTTGTTAGGATTCTGGGATTTAGATCGCCAATTTTGTTTATAAGTATTTACTTGATAATTTCCACAATTATTGTTATCCCAATCTCTTGATTTGTGAAATTGACCCCAAGAATTGTTATATGGAGAAGAATGCTGAAATTGCTTCCCCCTATAAAAATTACAAGAATTGAAATTCTCGTTATTTCCCTTTTTGTAGTTTCTGTCATTACTTAAAGTTGTATAGCAAAAGCAACGGGAAATTCATCTTTAACCTGAGTATTCCCAAAATTCAAGTTTGGGTGTGCAGTACAGTATTGTACACAGGTTTGCTGCATTTCATTTATGCTTGAATGTTTATGTTCGTGCAAAAAAGCAAGAAAAGCTGGGTTTACCGAGGACAAAACTTTATCGCGTAATAATAAATCTCTCAATGCGTCAAAAGTTTTATCCGTCTTGGATAATTCGATCCATCTATCCAATGTAAGTGCTATTTGATCAATAAAATCGTTAAAATGTTTTCCAGTTTGTGGGAGCATAGATTTGAATTTTAAACGATATTCATTCGCTGTCATTTGATATTTAACAAGTAAAGCAGTTCTGAGAGCCTCATAGTTATTTTTATCAGCAGTAGTTGCAATATGATATACTGACATGGCTTCACCTGTAAGTAGTTCTGATAATTTTACACAGTATTGAGATTTTTCCACGTGATAGGCCTCGCATGTTGCCTCGAACCTATGTAGATAATGAATCACATCGTCCGATGGAGGATTAAATTTTGGCAATATTAAATGAAAATTTTTAATATTCCCTTGTTTAGACGAATTTTGGCCCTCCTGAGACTTTTGAGCAATAGCCTCCTGAGATAATCGAAACTGATTAAATTCTAATTCCTTCATTTCTTTTTCATGTTGAATTTGAAGTTGATATTTTCTTGTATTTTCTTCAGCTAACAATCTCCTTTCTTCTATTTCTTTTGCTTTATGTTCTGCCTCCAATTGAAGTCTTTTGTTGTCTGCCTCAATCTGAAGTTTCTTATGTTCCGCCTCACGCTGAAATCGTTTCTCATTCTCTTCAGATTCAAATTTCCTCTTCTTATCATTTTCTTCTGCTTCAAATCTCAAATTTTCTTGTTTCAGGAGTTCTAATTTCCTCTGTTCAGCTTCTATCTCTTGAGCCTTTTTGTATTCTGATAGTGCGAATGCTTTCGCCTCGTCAGGAGCCATCCCAACGGATTTTGCCTGTTTCATAAAATATTCAAGCGACGACATTTTGATTTACTCAAATAATTATCAATTAATTTACTTTAAGTGTGTGCAATACGTTCTTGTCTAAGAACGGTACCTAATTATCACTTAAGTATACTAAATATTATTAATCAATGAAAATAATTTATACAATGAAATATTAAGAACAGACAAGAGACATAGACAATAGCAACAACAATGACAAGACGAGATAATCAAAGACGAAGAAGACGATCGCAGAGGTCAACAAAATTAAAATGTGAAAATAAAATAGAATGTCGTAAAAATTTACGATGATAACTGCGATAAAAAATTACACACGACAATTGACAAGACAGTGTAAAAACATATGTTTTGTAAAAAAAACTCAAAGAAAGCCAGGTTAGAAGGATAATAATCACATACAAGATACATCATAAAACCAAGGTACGAATAAAAATAGCTACGAAAACAACGATTAAGACTTGACACTACAGCTAAACAGATACTATTATAAGGAGCAACTAGCGATCTGAACGTCGGCAAGGTTTCTAGCCTTGTACCGGGATTATCGCTCAATTGAAACTTACAAAAGGAGCCCTACAGAACGTCTGACGAAGAGCCCGAATTGGCTTCGAGATGGATCTCGTTCGTCAGATCAACCTCCCTACCGCCCAGAACAAACATGGAACATAAAACATGTATCACAAGAAATACTACAATGGACATATTAAAAAGCGGCTCAGCTAACATAAGACGGTGACAACGAACAGAGTAATACTTATCATTTCGTGATAAAATGCAATTTCTAGGATTGCAGAGTCTTGCACTCCGGCGCTGTATCACCGAGGAAGCTTACGTAGCACCTGGTAGAGTCCGCAAATGATTGAAGCAGTTGAGTCCATCTTGACCTTGAGTAGCCGTTAAATTTTATAACCAGTCCAGGATGTTGTCGCCTTGAAAGACTGCATTTTTCTTTTCAACCGAGTTGGATTGAGTTCGATTCCGTAACTGAAAAGATGGACATTTTCAGACCACACTGGCCACCATAGTTGTAGCCTCGCTTTTTCTGAGATGTGAACCGCTGTCTAAAGGATGTTGATGGTGTCGTAATATCAACGGTCCAACACGGGCGATGCTATTTGGACTTGACAATAATAACGCGAATGTTTCTTTCTTGGAACGTGAAGGAAGGACTTCAATAACAAGCAGGCACGTCAACGAGTGCCAATGTGTATAGGGACGAACTCGTTAGGTTTACTGACATCATAATTTATTTAGGACGAAAATACGTTGACGACAACAGGTTACAGTACTCCAACATGGATTCCACAGTAAACGTACATGTAGCATATATATAGGCATGGTACAGGCATAATAACTTCCTCACATAAGATCAGGGTTTGACCTTGCGTCAATGTCATGACCGTTAGGACTATTCAACCATAAAGATCTTGGAATAAATATATTGATTCTGTCCTACAATTCTGGTCGGGTACTTTAGTAGCTTGGTACCCCTGACATGGCAGATCCATACATACTTGCATATAATATAAACAACGAAGGTTATGTCCTAGTGCTTGGCTAACCTCTCTTCGTCGCCGTGACTCGTACGACGGCAATCCATATATTATTACAATCCAATAAACCGTAAAGGATGAAGCCTTGAATCCTTTATAATATTAAAATACTTTCAGTGAAATTCCCCGTTGATCCATTATAACACCCCTTTGCAGAAAGGTGCTAGCTAGATGCCAACAAAGGATGGTGACACGAAAGTTCAAGTAAACAATTCACTTCTTACCAAAAACTGGTTCGGACTTACGTGTAGTGTAATCCGACAATGACTTCTACCAAGAAGACATTGTACCAGAAGAATAACTAACCCAACACACTGGGTATATATAGGAATATAGGCAACAGACTCAATGTCTGGCTTGAGATGCTGGCTTTCATTCTTTAACCTCTCACGTCATCTGCCTTGCTTGGACACAAGCGCGCACGAATCCCCCTACACCAAATTGTGCATATACGTGCGTGACAGAAGACATTTATAAAAACTAGCATCAACGTAAGTTGGTGCGTACTCACTCAAACGAAATAGAACCTGATGACTACCCGTGAGTGTTTAGAATACATTAAAGGAGGCATCACTATCGCAACTCAAATGCAAAAGGAACCACTCACCTCACATGAATACCCATTACATCCTTGTGAAACAGCAGCACAGGTAAAAGTCAGTAAGCACCTGACTAAAAACCAGAGGGAGAGAGTTCAACAAGTTCTGGAGGAACATACAGATGTATTAACAGATAAACCAGGACATACAAATTTGCTACAGTATGACATGAAACTGGTAGACGCAAACCCAATCTGTATGAGAGCCTATTCTATTCCGTTCGCGAAGGAGAAGGCATTGAAAGAAGAAATAGATTATTTGTTGAAGGAGGGGATTATTTCACACAGTGAATCATCTTTTAGCTCCAGTGTAGTTTTGTTGAGAAAACCGTCTGGGGAACACAGACTGTGCATAGATTACAGGAAACTGAATGCTGTCACAGAAGGACAAGTGGATCCATTACCAGACACAAAACAGTTATTTGCCAGATTAAACAAGGCAAAATACTTTTCAAAGGTGGATCTTAGTAAAGGCTATTACCAGATTCCAGTGAAGCCTGAAGTGAGACCTTATTTGGCCTTTAGCACTTCGGATGGACATTATGAATTCAACATGCTACCATTCGGACTGAAAAATGCTCCGAGTGTATTTTCAAGGATGATGCGCAAATTGTTGGATCCCCTGAATAACCCATGTATCACGAATTTCATGGATGATATTCTCGTCGCCACAGAGACATTTGAAGAACACATTGACTCCCTAAAAATGTTATTTGATAGGCTTAGGGAGGCGAACTTAACTGCTAGGCCAACAAAATGTTGTATTGGATGCAAAGAGTTGGAATTCTTGGGACACACTGTATATCAGGGCAACATGACCCCTGACCCCAAGAACTTGGAAAAACTGCAGAGAGCACCTAGACCACAAACAAAAAAGGACGTGCGATCATTCGTGTCGTTATGGGGTTTTTACCAAAAATATATCAAAAATTTTAACTCACTATGTGCTCCTCTGACTGATTTGACTCGCAAGGGACATCCAGATAAAATAGTTTGGACGGCGCAATGTGAATTAGCGTTCCAAGAGTTAAAGGAAAAACTCACTAG
Source organism: Oreohelix idahoensis (assembly GCA_024509875.1). NCBI lineage: Eukaryota > Metazoa > Mollusca > Gastropoda > Stylommatophora > Oreohelicidae > Oreohelix > Oreohelix idahoensis. The sequence goes on along the minus strand of JAMPIV010017516.1, from coordinate 39,043 downwards.
CAAGCCTATTCTCAAACTGCCTGATTTGACACAGGACTTTGTCGTAAGAACAGATGCAAGTAATGTAGGACTCGGGGCGGCTTTGTTGCAAAGATCATCTTCACCTGATGGGGAACTGAACCCAGTCGCTTATGCAAGCCGCAAATTGAATAAGGCGGAGCAAGGATATTCCACAAGCGAAAAAGAATGTTTCGCGTTAATCTGGGCAATAAAGAAGTTTCAAATCTATCTGTATGGTAGGACTTTTGTGGTCCAGACGGATCATCAGCCCCTAGTATTCTTATCTCAGGCTAAGCATGAAAACGCAAGATTGTTGAGGTGGTCTTTATTACTGCAACCTTATCAGTTTAGTATTGAATACATCCCAAGGTCATTGAATGTCGGTGCAGATTTCCTCAGTCTGCACCCCTGTGATCAAAATTAGAGTAGTGGTAGGCGTGAGGAGTAATTTTATCTATGTGTATCACTGGTTTTGTAACTTGCCGTAAGCATGTTTTCAAGTGGGGAGATGTGTGATAAATTTAACAGTGATACAACGTTAAAATATCTCCAAAGATAAAATGTAGGGATAAAAATAATGCGTAAGCTACTAGAAGACATGATCGCCCATGCCGCGGTTCAATACCCGCCATGGAAACTAACTTGTTAGACGTGAAGACAAAACGTTTACCCTTGGAGACGGGAGGGAACGGAGATCAAAAAGAAAAAATATGACTGAACACGTGCTTGAAACTAGCAAGGCTAAAAAGACGCAATTGGTGGGGAAAGGAAAAAAATTCACGTCCACAAGTTGACACAATGTAAAGAAATGAACAAAAGGGACCTTAGCTATTATACGCAACAGTAATTTCTTGGACGCTTTTACGATACTTAGTCCTTTTATTTGAATTCAGCGGCAAACGCATTACAGAATATGCTCGAACATATTTAAAAAAAAAAACAACTAACCTTGAAAAAGTAACTTTTTCTTAATAATAATGTTAGGAATAGAAAACCTAGCTAGTCTGATAGCCCATCTTGAGCAGAGAAATAATATGCTTTCATTTATACAGACGGATAGATAATAATGAAGATATTGACAAAAGACTGTGTTGTTCATAACAGACGAGCGACTGCACTGTTAAAAAAATGTCATTAATTTTCAAAAATTGCGGCCTTGAGACTCAAGTGCTAAAATCTAGTTGGAATGAAAGAGAGGGGGAAATAGTGGAGAATTGTGGCTAAAAATAACTCTAGAGACCGATTCGTGTAGAAAAGCAAGTAGAGACAGACGGACCAACAGACAATAATACATACTTGACTGAGGTATGACTGAATTGACTTTTGGTAGGAGGTTTGAAATTTGAAAGGGGGAAGTCAGTGATTGGCCACAGATAATCATATTATCGGCGCACAGACGCGCATTTTTGCCATTCAACAGAAATTGTCCAGTAGTAGACACAGTAATTCTTCAGTGGTGTAGTTCCCAGAAGCTAATTGCAATATTTAGAGGGACGCCATACTAGAGCCAGCAGCTCAGCTGAGTTTTGCTAGAATATAACTGTGTTCTCTATTCATAATTCTGGTAAGACTGAAAGCATTTCTTTGTATATTTTAATATTGTTTAATGTTTCGAGTGATTTGATACTGCCATATCAAAATCTATCCCTTACAACAAGTAAGGATTCGCTCTAGATCCCCAGCCCAAGTTCAGGGTCTAGAGACAAACAAAATACATAAACGCCAGCAAGTATTATGAAGGGCGGATCAAGTGTTGAGATCAGTGGAACATATCACCTATCTTATTCAATAGCAGGAAGCTAATGAACATATTTCAGAATATGTAGTCTTGGGGAACTAGTTCTATGTGAAACCAACTTGGTAAGATGTGCTGTATGGTCAGAGAGATCTGACCCCGTCTATGTGGTGTTGTTGTGTAATGTTGTGTGCAGAAGTGGCTCAGGAGGTAGAGTTCTGACACATGACCCAATACTTTTGTTGCAGAAGTGTGAGTTTCTGTTTGGCACCAAAGTGGTGTCAAATGCTGTGTTGATAAATACAAGTGTGGACCAGTGCAGTCTAATATTTTGTCAGAGCAGCCTTATATTGCCCCCAAGCACGGAGAGGTGGGGCCACCAGATTCCAGCACCAGAACTACTCAGTCAAGATACGTGAGCGTCTGGCCTGCTGGACCTTCACCAACTTATTTACTAACTAACACCCCAACTATATTACCATCACTAGAACCCACAAAAATTTTGGGAAATAAAACTTGTATTACTCCCATCAGTGAAGGGACAATGTTTGGTAGTCATAGACAGGGAGTGATGATATCACGCCAACAGCATATCTAGAAATAAGTTCTCCTGGGACTATCTTAAGATAATTACTATTAACCAGTCATTTGAAATACATATGTACACATTTTCTATTTTATTATGACATATATTCATGCATTTCATTCATAATTTCAAAACCTTTCATATGTTCTGACCAAAATAAAACCTTGGATCAGAACAAATAAACTTAAAGAAAATTTAATATCAAAAATTTAAACAGCTTGAGTTAGTTCAGTGTATTATAAATTTTATTAATATTATTAGACTTATTAAATATCTGTGTGTGTGTGTGTGTGTGTATGTAATCTACCACAACACATTACATATCAGTACCCTAGATTTTAACGTAGCCACATTCATTAAAAAAATAGATATGTGTGAGGTCGTAAGTGGTAGCAAGAAGGGCCTTCTGTAAATTCACAGCTACATTTATCTCAGGAGCCTTCACAGCTGACCTCATGCATCACACTAGGTAACATCAACCATACAATACCATCAAATCCACTACAATGACCTCAGACTTCTTTAAATTGATATTCAAGCCCACCTGCTGGCTAAACTTATTAAGTCTATCCATTTTTTCCTGGATGTGTTGATGTGAATGTGCTAGTAGTGCAATGTCATCTGCATATTCCAGATCTTCCAATGTAGAAAATGTTGTCCATCTTATTCCTCTTGGACTGCCCTCTGTGATCTGGCGCATCACCCAGTCTATGACTGTTAAAAATAGAGTGGTTGATAAGGGGCATCCCTGTCGTACTCATGTCTTCACCTCAAAGGTTAGGTTGCTCTGCCCAACACTACACGTAAAGTTGGCATAGAGGCTTTTTATGATTGATACTATGCAGCTTGGAATTCCATAAGCCCTCAGTATTTTCCATAAACTGTCCCTATGTATGCCGTCGAAAGCCTTTTCAAAATCAACAAAATTAATGTAAAGCTGTCTTTGCCATTCTGAGCACTGCTCTATAATGTTCCTGAGAGTGAATATATGATCTACACATCTCCTGTTCTTTCTAAATCCTGCTTGTTCTTTCTTCAGTTTGTGGTCTACTGCCTTTGAAATTCTCTGTATAATTATCCTGCCTAGTATTTTGCTGGGAACTGAGAGAAGAGTGATTCCTCTCCAATTATTGCAGTTTGCAAGATCTCCCTTCTTGGGCAATTTGACAATTATTCCTTTGTTCCACTCTGATGGTGTTGTCCCCGTTTTCCAGACTTGTGCAAATAGTGGTTCTAATAGTTCTGCTGCTAGCTCAGGGTCTGTCTTAAATAGCTCTGCATTTAAGTTATCATGGCCCGGAGCTTTGCCGTTCTTTAACCCTTTGATTGCTGTGATGATTTCTTCTTTGCGTGGAATGTCTGTATTCACATTGTTAACGTAATGTCCGCCCGTTCGTTTATTCCCGTGTATTAAAAGAGTTTATCTGCATTAGATATATGTATACCATTATTATTCCCATATGTGTCTATATGAATGTTAAAACATTGGTATACAACAAAAGTGTCACGCGAATGTTTTATCCGTGGGTATGCCAAAAACTGCACTGTATCGTCCCTGTATTATTTATGCAGTGTTCTCTCACAAGGGATCACGAATTAGTAATGTCTCAGATATGCCCAACAGCTCAAATATAACCAGGTAAGAAGCCAATGCTGTTCCGGTAACATAACAACACATTTTATTGAAAACTCATGATCCATGAGACATGATGAACCGTCCTTAGTTAATGTCATTCTGTCTATTCGTAACATAGTGTTATACTCCTTGACGGTAATACATTGTTGCTTATTAGTCCCAATACTTCTATACATCTCTATGTATTGATTATATCCGTGCCCTTCTCCCGTACCTTCTTTTCAAACTCATATAACTTCATTGACATGAATTTCCCAAAATTCAGCACACATTAGCGACAAAGCAGGATTTTTTTAGACTCCGATTTTTACGGTGTATAGACCTGCCCGTCTACCAAATGTATAAGCATCAAATTATACCTGATTCACAGTACTCATCCTGTTATGCACTCCTATGCATGGCACGAATCAATATACCCTTTTTTCACGGGTTTTCAAGCAAACCAGCAAACACAAGGCTGTTCACGTCTTGTTTTTATTTTGGGTCCATATTTGTTCTCTACGTCATTGTTTCAAGACCCAAAAAACTCCTACGTCATCCTTTTTTTACTGCGCGCAATAATAATGCACCTAAGTGTACTATTCACATATCTTCAAATATTTTCACCAAACTCAACTCAGCGCTCTTTGATGCGCAACACCAAAATGTTGTAAAAAACCATACGCAACAATTACCCCCTACCACCGTTAAGAAAAAAGACACGTAGTTTCTTTTTTCTTCAAAATTGTACCACTTAAGGTAATTTAAAAAAAAAAATACCAACATAATACTATCCTAAGTCTCAGTAAGTCTAATTCAGCTAATGTCTCATAATATAATCAGTCAGTCGTCGATGAGATGAAACGGTGATAAACAAGTCATATAATCTACTGCCTTATGAATAAAATCCATGTAGGAAGTAATAATATTACTAAATTAAAACAAATTACGGGAAATCAACACCACCCTCTATTACCTCTAGTATCAATAATACTAGAACCAAAACTTATATAATATGGTTACATCTAATAGGATTACCTATCCATAGGAAAATGATTGCAATAATGTGTACCTCACCAATACAGAGTACACTGCAAATCCCATATCTGTTTATTCCTGATCCAACCCCAAAAAATAGCAAATACATGCATACATTGGTTACAAATTACCTATGTCAATGCCCCTAGGAACCTCTATAATATACACGCAAAAATACGCTATAGAATATCATTGCCGTACAGTCATATTATAGTACACTGTATGTGCACCTTACACCATAAATACCAAATTGTGTTCCGGATAACACTAATAAAAATTCAATGTCCCAATTACATCACCACTACTGTTGACCATGGACTAACTGTCATTAAAAACTTGTGTACTGTCTTCCTGAGGGCACCTCGACAGTACGTCTGCAACCACATTGTCGGACCCTCGAATTGCTTGAATAGTATAATTATACGGCTGCATCAGAATCGAATAACGGGCTGCTCGGGCGCATTTATGGTTCTTCGTCTTTAAATACGCCAAAGCCTTCTGATCTGACTGTATTACGAAAGTTACACCTAACAGATACTTCTCTAATTTGGTTACTGCCCATACCACTGCGAGAAGTTCTTTTTCCAACACCGAATAATTCATTTCCGCCTTGTTTAACTTTCTTGAAATGTACGTGATCGGATGCAGATGTCCATCAAATTGTTGAAGCAACACAGCACCAACGCCCTTGGACGAAGCGTCTGTTCGAAGAGTATAAAGATTATTAAGCCTGGGTAGTTTTAAAATCGGTGGGGATGAAAATAAATCCTTAATTTTAAGAAAAGCAGCATTGCATTCTGGAGTCCACCTAATTACATTAGGAGCCCCTTTCCTAAGTAGAGTGGACAGATCTGATGTAATTGAAGATAAGTTAGGAATAAATTTACCATAATATTGCACTAGTCCTAACACACTACGGACTTGTTTTTTTTGTCCTAGGAATGGAAAGATTTAGAATCTTGGAAACATTCTGCTCCAAAGTTTGAAGATTCCCATGACCAATCCTATGACCTAGAAAAGTAATCTCAGAGAATCCAATATACACCTTAGATGGTCTAGCAGATAACCCAGCAGATCTGAGCGTGGATAATAGAGAGTGTAAACCGTGAAAGTGTTCTTCCCAAGTGTTGCTAAACAAACAAATATCATCTATGTACGAGATTATATCTTGTCTATGCGAGAAGAGAATTCTCATCATTCTAGTGAACGTAGCAGGTGCGTTCATCAGTCCAAAACACATAAAATTGAACTGGAACAACCCTCTGGGAGTAGCAAAAGCCGTAAAATGTTTACATCTTTCCTCCAACGGAACCTGCCAATAACCTTTTGACAGATCGAACTTACTGAAATATACTGCATCTGCTAATTTTGGTAAAAGATCATCCAATAATGGTAACGGTTCGGCGTCAAAAATTGTGACCTGATTTAATTTTCTAAAATCAATGCAGAGCCGAATGTTATTGTCTTTTTTTCTTATTACAACCATGGGAAAAGCAAAATTACTTTGAGAAGAACTGATTATACCTAATTGCAGCATGTCATCTATTTCTTTGTTTACTTTGTCTTGAAAGTGTAATGGTATCGGGTATGGACGCACTCTAATAGCCTTTTCATCATTTAAAATGATGTCATGTGTGATGACATTTGTTTTGCCTGGTATGTCTGTAAGTACATCATGAAACGAATGTAATAATTCGGATACATGTGTTTTGTTCTCAAGTGTAAGATTCGGACAGATTGTCACGTCCTCCCAAGTTTCGGTAGATTGAACCGGTAGACTAGGAAACGTCATTGATACAGCTGGGAAAGAAGATTCTTCTTCCTGAATAACTGATAAAGACGCCCAGCTCATTGGATGTGAACCTACATTATCAACCGCGTGAAAGACTGCCTGAAGATGTTCAGGTCTTGAGTGAAACTCTTTCAACATGTTAATGTGAAAAATCTTTCTTTGTCCCTTAACATCAAGGACATAATCGACATCTGAAATACGTGACAGAATCTTGAATGGACCACACCAAGTTATCAGTAGTCGATTCTGTTTGCTCGGTAAAAGCACGAACGCTTCGTCGCCTGGTACAAGAAGACGAAGACGTCTTGAGTGATTCTGTAACATACGAGCTTTTTCTTTAGCTCTCTCCGATGCATCTGTTGCCAGCTGGCATGCATCCATGATTTTTTTCCTAAGATTTACAACATACTCGTAAGACGATTGAGTTTCTTGCGACAAGGAAGAATCAATCAACAAGTCTTTGATTAAAGACAATGGACCTCTGGGCTGAGCACCAAATACAAGTTGAAATGGACTGAAACCTGTATGCTCATTCGGTATTTCACGATATGCAAAAAGTACCGCTGGTAAAACTCGGTCCCACTCTTTAGGAAAATCGATTGTAATCTTTCCTAACATCTGTTTTATTGATCGATTTAGACGCTCCACCATCCCGTTTGAGGCGGCGTGATATACGGAACTCAGTGATCTGTCTATATGAAACATTGCCATAACCTCAGTCATTGCACCTGACACAAACTGAGAACCTCTGTCCGACAACAGTTTTCTCGGAAATCCGATTCTAGTAAAGATATGAAACAAAGCATCAGCTACATCCTGCGTAGTAATGTTCTTGAGTGGTATGGCCTCTGGCCAACGCGTGCACAAATCTATACAAGTTAATACATATCTATGTCCTCTCGATGACATTATAGGAAGTGGGCCAATAATGTCCACGGCCATCTTCTCAAATGGACGCACCGGAATATCGGCTGCTTGAATTGGAGCCAAATGACGTGCCCCTCTAGACTTCACCTCCTGACAAGTAACACAAGAACGGCAAAACATCGCAATGTCTTTCGACATTCCCGGCCAGAAAAAAGATGCCAGAATTCTAGATCTAGTACGAGAGTATCCCATGTGACCTGCACAACGGGAATCGTGAGCATGACTCAAGATATAGGATCTCATTACCTTAGGCACCATGATCTGAGTAGTAATATGACAAGATTTACTATCTCTGAATCTTCGCACTAATATGTCATTTACGATAGTATACCATTGTTTGTGAGAAGTATGACCATTTGTATCATCACATTGGACTAAAGTAAAAAATTTCTTTAATGAAACATCACTGTTTTGTAAAGTAGAAAAAACTTCCTTGTTGATGTTACTGTGTAACACATCATCATTAACTAGTGGCACAACATTATGTTGAGACTGCTCCTGTGCTCGAGTAACCACAACATTAGCCCTGTGTACGTGTTCTCGTTCCCAATCATTTATTTGCTCAAGAGTACACTCTTTAAAACCGTGAATGCGACCAAGAACTAAATCGCAAACTGGATTCGGCAACAAACATACTTTTATTTGTCCCGTAAAAAATGGCGTCTCGATATGAACCACAGCCGTTTGAAATTTCTCAATTCTACCACCAAACGTAATGCACTTAACCCATGTGCCTGTACAACAAGAAGGATCAACCAAACATTGTCGCACGCCTACCGTCGTGCAACCTGAATCCTTTAATAAAGTTACTGGCATGCCATTAAGTAAGCCCTTGTGAAACTCTAAAGACCCGGTTCCTTCATGAGCTGACATAGCAGGTAACGCCGGCAATGGGTGTCCACATCTCAGTCTGGATACCACGTCAGGCTGAAATAGATTCTTGCATTCCAAACATGTTTCAGCATTATTAAAATCAAATGACGCACACGCATTTGCTTGATTAACAGTATTATTGTTATCTGCGACATTATTTTCCGACATTTGAACGGAATTACCATGGTAAGCAGATCGATTATAACTATTTGACCGAAATGCCCTGTCATTTTGTTGTCTATTGTTATACAAATGTCTATTATTATTCTGCGAGTAACGTGCTTTATTGTAACTGTAAAAGTTAGGAGTGTTTCGTTGCCAATTCATTCTGTCTCTGTTTCCCAAATCAACCTGTTGACCAGTTCCAAAATGATTGTTATTCCATCTTCTGCCAGCTGGTGAATCTTTTCTATTTCCACCTTCAAAATGAGAAAAATTTCTTTGATAATTATTATTTCGATCTGAACTGGCACTTCTATGACGAAACCTATCTCTGTCACCACTATTCGATCTAAATTTTCCTTGTCTGTTATTTACAGTAGCAACACCCGCTGACTGTAACGATTCATGTAATTTAGTGTTTCTGACATTCAAGTTCGGATGAGCAACTGAAAACTGGCGCCCTAGGGTCTCAACTTCCGATAACGATTTAGGATTCCGCTCCTGTAAAAATGCCAAAAACTTATCACTTACTGAGGATAATACCTTATCCCGTAATATTAAATCTGCCAGATCTTCAAAATTCCGTTGTACCTTTTCAAGTTCGATCCAACGATTAAAAGTTAAACGAATATCCGAAATGAATTGTGAGAACTCTTTTCCTGTTTCCGGCAACAACTCTTTAAAACGCCTTCTATAACCTTCAGCTGTAAGCTGATATTTTTTTAATAGCGTAGCTCTAGCTTCATCATAGTTTTGACTATCGCCTTCTAACGAAGCGACTGCACTTAACGCCTCTCCTGATAAAAAATTCATCAGTTTGCTACACCACTTACTTTTATCAATTTTATATTCTGTGCATACCAATTGAAATCTTGACAAGAAGAACGTTATATCGTCGACCCCTGGTTTAAACATGGGCAAATGGATTTTAATGTCACCTTTTTGACCATCATTCTGAGTGTGTGATTGACTAGTAGCATTTCCATTTTGCAACTTCTGTCTTTCAATTTCTAACTGCAACATTCTCTCTTCATGGGCTCGTTTTTCTCCCTCAAGTGTAAATTCATATTGTCTCCTTTTCTTATTTTCATCCATTTCCAACCGTTTCATACGTTCTTGATTGGCTAATTCTCTATCTTTTAATTCCAACTGACGTTTCTCTCTTTCCTGCGCCTCTTTATATTCTGTTTGAGCAAACTCTTGTAATTTGTCTCCTGATAAACCAAGAATTTTACCCTGTTTAATGAAGTATTCCGCCGTCGACATTTCAAATTCTGAATTCTAATATTTACCTCATCAAATAAACTGTAGTATTATAAGTAATATCTTATAATCGAAACCTTATCGATACTCATTATTGGAGATTAATCATCTTTTATTTAATAAAATATGCAGCTATAAATCAATCAACTAAGAAATTATACAAGATAATAGTACTACTGAAAACATAATGATCCATGAAGAGAATCAATTACATAGAAATATACATGTTAGCAATGACAATCACCGAACCTCAACAATTAAAGAAGAGATCATATCGTAAAGAACCACGGAGTCAACACAAAAATCTACAACATTCCAGCAGCCTCAAAGAAACTTGCTGTAAGCCTTTGCGATTCATCGACCTAAAATCAACCTAGGAAAACACCCCAGGACACCTATGATGACGAACAAGCATCTTACGAGTTAAAATGACAAAGAAAGGTGCTCACTAATCATAATCAGGGTACTGACACCATCATAACAATGTCTACTTATCTGCGGGAATCCCAATACTCCTCGTAAAGTATTCTATCCAACACAGGTTATGAAATTCATACAGCTGAATTGAAGATGAGCAATTCTCAAAAGGACCAGCAATTCGCTCTGGTTGAAAGTATCTGTTACCGAATGACGTCACTCAATGTAACCTCCACAGGTACACAGCAGGACTTGAAAATGTAAATCGAAAACTGTAGCATCATTCCCCGGTACAACTATGATACTTCTCTGGAGACTTGAGTATGTACATCACACGAACGTTGACCTTCCAAGTCAAGGTTACGACTTTGACATAATGATCGATTGATTGAGCATGCAACAAGTGTCACTGTTCCAAAATACGTGGCAATCAATTGAGCTCAAAATATCTGAATTTATAGAACGGGAAGGTACATTATATTGGCCACCATGTTAAAGTACTGTCCGCCCGTTCGTTTATTCCCGTGTATTAAAAGAGTTTGTCTGCATTTGATATATGTATACCATTATTATTCCCATATGTGTCTATATGAATGTTAGAACATTGGTATACAACAAAAGTGTCACGCGAATGTTTTATTCGTGGGTATGCCAAAAACTGCACTGTATCGTCCCTGTATTATTTATGCAGTGTTCTCTCACAAGGGATCACGAATTAGTAATGTCTCAGATATGCCCAACAGCTCAAATATAACCAGGTAAGAAGCCAATGCTGTTCCGGTAACATAACAACACAGTTTATTGAAAACTCATGATCCATGAGACATGATGAACCGTCCTTAGTTAATGTCATTCTGTCTATTCGTAACATAGTGTTATACTCCTTGACGGTAATACATTGTTGCTTATTAGTCCCAATACTTCTATACATCTCTATGTATTGATTATATCCGTGCCCTTCTCCCGTACCTTCTTTTCAAACTCATATAACTTCATTGACATGAATTTCCCAAAATTCAGCACACATTAGCGACAAAGCAGGATTTTTTTAGACTCTGATTTTTACGGTGTATAGACCTGCCCGTCTACCAAATATATAAGCATCAAATTATACTTGATTCACAGTACTCATCCTGTTATGCACTCCTATGCATGGCACGAATCAATATACCCTTTTTTCACGGGTTTTCAAGCAAACCAGCAAACACAAGGCTGTTCACGCCTTGTTTTTATTTGGGGTCCATTTTGTTCTCTACGTCATTGTTTCAAGACCCAAAAAACTCCTACGTCATCCTTTTTTTACTGCGCGCAATAATAATGCACCTAAGTGTACTATTCACATATCTTCAAATATTTTCACCAAACTCAACTCAGCGCTCTTTGATGCGCAACACCAAAATGTTGTAAAAAACCATACGCAACAAACATCTAGATCGTTTTCAGCTTCAGGAACATTAAATTGTGTCTCTGGTGGTTCCTTGTTCAGAGTTTCTCTAAAGTGCTCTGCCCATCTTGTTTCCTGTCCCTCTGCTGTCGTGATGAGATTACCTTGCCTATCTCTTACTAATGTAATGTTGTTTGCACCTCGTTTTCCGCTGATGAATTTAGTTATTTTGTATACTGTGCTTTGTTCATTTCTCAGTGCTGCCTCCTCTGCCTGTCTTGCAAGATCGTCTATGAAATTCCTTTTGTTGGCTCGGGTTTGGCGTTTAACTTCCTTGTCCAGCTGACTGTACTGTTCGCTATATAGTTGCTTTAACCTGGAGGACTTCGCTTCTGTATTCTTTCTTTTCATTTCCTTTCTCAGTGTTATGGTGTTTAATGTTTCTGGTGTTATCCAGTCTTGCTTCTTCCTTTCCTGGAATCCCAAGCATGATTTGCTGCTTTCTTTGTATATTGTTGAAATGGTGTTGAAATTCTGGTCTATATCATCAGTCAATGTCTTTTCCTGACTTTTGGCAAATTGATATCGTTTCTTTATGTCGGCCGCAAAAGCTTTTTTGGTAAGGGAGTCCTTCAATTTGCTGATGTCAAACCTTTTCTGTGTAGTTACAGTTGGTGCAGCCCTTCTTAGTTTCACTTTCAATTTTGCTACTACTAAATGGTGATCACTTCCCACATCTGCACCTCTTCTTACCTTCACATCTTGTAATGCATGTCTCCATCTACCGTTAACCATGATGTGGTCTATCTGGTTTCTGTCCCGACCATTTGGTGATTCCCATATTAATTTGTGAATTTCTTTATGTGGGAAGAGTGTTCCTCCTATGACCAGGTTGTTAATGCTACAGAAACTTATTAGTTTATCCCCATTTTCGTTTGCTGTTCCGCTGCCGCATTTCCCCATTGTTCTTTCATTATATGTATTGTGTGTACCAACTTTCGCATTGAGGTCTCCCATTACTATAACCAGATCATATCTAGGTGTGTCTTCCATTTCTTTCTGCAGTTGTTGATAGAATTCATCCTTGACCTCCTCATCGCTATCATTCGTTGGTGCGTAGCATTGTATTATTGTATTGTTGGTGAATCTCCCTCTCAATCTTAATCTTATCAGTCTGTTGTTCATGGGTTTCCATTCCAGTAATGTCCTTTCTATTCCTTTCTGTAGAATAATGGCTACGCCTTCATTGTGCTGTCCATCCTCTCTTCCAGAGTAAAGTACTGGTTGCAGGGTTGAATCGCCTAATTTCCTGTGAAATGTAACTGGAGAGGCTGAACACTAGGCATTCTGTCTGGTGTATGTTTTGACGCAACCAGAAATCAGATGTTCCTAGGAGACCCTCTTGTGTAGAAGAGTGGGCAGTAATTTCAGCGAGTTACGTATTTACTCCAGGAGACCCTCTTGTGAAGAAGAGTGGGCAGTATCATCAGGACGACTTTCAATTTCTACAAGACCAGAAGTTAAGCCCTGTTGTTTGGGCTTATGGCTTATTATTCTAAATTATTCTCCACACTTATTTCATTAATACATTTCGAGTGACATGATGATGACATCAGTCTCTCCTACTAGTGATAGAGTATAAGACATCAGTTAGTCAGAAAAGGGATACATTATAAGAATTTGTTTATTAAACTCTTAGTATGGACAAAACTGTATATACATATTGATAGATAAAACTACCTTTATTAATTGTTTTGAATTTTACTCCTGTTCCAAAAGAATTTGAGGAGCAGGAGAATAAAATTGTACAAAAGATTAATTTCACAAAAAAAGTTAACAATTGTTTTACTTGAGTTTCTTATCTTAAGTTACAGTTGTGTATGTATGTTATCAACATCACATCATACATTCATTCCCCTAGACACTAGTCAAATAAAATAAATAGGTAAAATATTCGCAGAGTGAGATCAGCGGGTGGTAGCAGTTAGGTACCCTGACAGTACCTCATTGTTCGATCATTATAATCAGGGACCTACATAGCTTGACCTCACTCTGTAGACAAATAATAACAATAACTAATACTTATAACATCAAACCCACCACACTGATGAAGCTGACAGATTTAGTTAAGAGTAAAGTAATACTAACATTTAAGAGCAAAAATTTGTTCGATAAATACAAAAGTATAAAACATTTGAACGAATCGACAAATATTTATCATCATTGAGCAAAGGAACAGCAACAACAACAATTAGAAACCAAAACAACATTACTTGAGCACTGAGACGTAAATAAAAGACATGACATTCGCTGAGAAGGCTGGAAGACAGAATCGACCGCTCGAAACGAGAAATATATTTTGAAACATTCTGACGTGTTCTTCTCGTCTCACTATCAAGCTTATTTTACTCTTTTAAAAAGTGAAATTTCAACATCTTACGTACTTCTGCTCAATAAATCCACACTCATTAATACATCAATGAAAACATCATCGGTGCCACTTCAACATCATCAACATACTCGTCGCTTTCCTTTTCCTTCCTTTTTTCAATAAGCTGAAAAATTCAAGGGACTATTAGACCATCCAATGTGCCATAGAATGAATGCTCTTAGAAGGTAAAGACTCAAACGAAGCAACTTTGTAGAATCAACCAAACCACAGATGAGAGCAGTTTCCGTAAATGCAATATCAACTATTAAACCCATCTACACTGCACACAAGCTTCCAGTTTGGAAACAACATCGTTTCCCTGAAATGATAGAATACTGTCCTGGAATTGAAAGAAAACAGAGCCAGACCGCAACAGAGAGAAAATCCATAGCGACAAAATACATAGAGAAACATTACCCGCATATCACCTGGACCCATGCATACACAGATGGATCAGCAATAAATGCAACAGAAAATGGAGGTCGAGGTGTCTTTCTGACCTTAAGCCGTGGTACTCAAAAAAGGCTCTCTGTGCCAATGGGACAATTCTCAAGTAACTTCAGAGCAGAGGCCTTGAAAACAGCAGCAGAGGTTATAATGGCAGAGGAAAGCACAGAGAGACACGTTGCTTTGTTTACTGATGCACAGTCAGTAACTACAGCGTCGAAAAGCCAAAATAATACATACCTGGATGACCTCAGAACAGTGCTCCACAAACTGTGTCAACGATTCAAAAGTGTTGTCATCCAATGGATTGTAACATCATCGGGAATGAAGAGGATGACAGATTGGCAGAGGAAGGTGGAAATCTACCTCAGCCTGATGCAATCGTAACTTTCGAGGAGGCAAAGAGTTTTATCAGAATCAGATACAGAAACAAATGGGATGTAGAGCATCCAGGTCACACACAAAATTATGCATACTACCAGCTCAACGGAAGAGAACAAGTGGTAATCTTCAGACTCCGCACCGGCTACAACAGATTGGGATACCATCTATTCAACAAGGTAAAGACAGGAACTGCCGATCAGTGTAACTGTGGCACTGATAAAATGAATGCTGAAAATGTGTTTCAAAGTAGCCCATCATATGCGGAACAGAGAAAGCGCACATGGCGGACACCAGTACCATTGGTGGAAAAGCTCTTCGGAGATTAAAATATCCTCAAACTGACTACTGCTTTCTTTGAAAACATTCAAGTGGACGTCTTAGAATGTACTACTTCTTCTACGTTCGTCCCGAAAAAGGACGTTTGTTACGATGTATCGCCGTGTACATCAAAGAAGCAAAATATTTGCGCCTTTCGGCCCGACACATCCGGTTTCAGCATGGCATTTTTGGTACCGGGTTAGCCTTCCCTCTTCGATCCCTACTCTCTCAGCCAGATTTCAGTGATGCAGCCTGTTTCCATGACCACTACTTGGAGGGGAGTAGGGAAAGTGTACGAAGAAGAAGAAGTTCCCTATGGAACATGGAGCCACCACTGCATCATGTCCCCTTGTAGAAAACCTATACCAAACACTCACATGACCTTGAAGCAGTGGTTTCTGTTGCTGTTTGTTTCACATGATGTTGTTGCCAGCCCCATGCACAACCGCATATTAGCCGCATTGTTGCACCACTGATTAAGAAAAAAAAACGAAACCATACAACAACAACAACAAAAACTTAATTAATAGCAGACTAAATTATCCATGAACCAAAAATAACACTTCTACATCAATACAAATTTTACTCCCAACATGTCCGTATAAAGGTGATTACTCATCATGAAACACCCCCAGATTTCACAATAAAAACATTTGTATCATTTGTTCTTTGAATGTCTAGGACCCTGGAGAGATTTCTGGTTTAACGGTAAAGGGCACCAGTCCGTGAGATGTTTCCCCTTATACAGTTGGGGAAATCACAGAAAGATCGTTACATCTTCTGCAGACGTTGAGGCGTCAGCGATCAAGCGGGACAGATTGTTTAATGTAGCGAGCCGTGATATCTGCTCAGACGAAGTTAGTTATGGGTAGATGAAGTCTTTAAAACCTAAAGTGTAAATAACAATACACGGGGAATAAATCTGATCGTCATAACTGGACCCGTCAGGCGTACCATTTTTTAAATACGATAACGGTTATGTCCAGTGGGGTCTCTCAAGATATGAAGAACGATTAAAACGGCTACATCATTAAGCTGTCATACAAGGCTACTTAAAATGAGGATGAGCATGTGGCTGACAACCTCATAATATGAAACAAATAACCACAGAGTACTAGAGCAGTTGTCTGCTTGGTGTGGCTTCCTGCAAGGGGCCCAGCTGTAGTGGTGGCTCCATGCTTTTTAATGAATAGAAAGAAAAATGATGATGATGGTTATGATGGAAGGACAAGACTTGCAAACATGAAGCTGTTGTGTCATTTTCTGTTTTTCCTAAGTGTGGAGTAAATTATTCTGCTTCCTTCATTCTCATAAAGCCATATCTCTGTCTCAAATAAATTTGGTGGTTTATCTCAGGCTTCTCTTTCACAATACATAATTCTCATCCTTAGAGAAACTGTGTTATCAATCAGCTTCGCTCATTGAGGTGATTTTTTCGAGGACAGAATACATGATTCTGATTTTGTTGAATTAATGTAGTCTCGCAGTCCGTATTATCTTTTTTTCTTTCGTTGACCATATTAGAAAACTTAATTGGTTACTTAGCCTACCAAATTATTACCACGACCCCTTTACCAGCGACTGTTCATGATGACCTTGGCAAGCTTGCCTTCAGCGCTTCACAAAACCAGAAGTAGATACACGATGATTGCAATCTACATTTAGCTTACCGCTCACAATATCTGGATCACATTCTGTTAGTCAGAAGCCTTCAAGACTACTTGTGTGCGCCTTTGTATTACTGGACAGATCCGTCTTACTTCATTTACCGCGGCTTACTTCGCTTCTCTTTTCAGTTTGTCAATATAATGATTGTCCGTTTTGATTATATCTGTTAGACTTGTTTTCTGTCATTTGCTTTTAATGGACCTAGGCTGTTGAATTGTGGATTTGTTTCTATTTAAGGTTAATTGTCCTCGTTTCAACTCTCTGAGGCATCATTTGTTACCCATAATTTTATGGCATGTATTCTCTCTAAGAAAATTATCTGCAAAGTTTAAGAGCTGCTATTGGCACAATTATTCGCGAACTACTTTTATACGTTAACCATAAATAAATTCTGATAACCCAGACGACGATATTGAAGTATTTTTTATAACTGTGACCTACACCAAATTACATGAAGCTACCACAATCCTAGATTTTTTAAAAACAATTTTTAGAAGTTTGGTTCATTTTGTCGAGGCGCGTACTTTCAACCAAGATACACAGTCCGTCGATTATATTAGTGCGAATGTCTAAATATAAAAGGCCTTGTCTGGGATTTTAAAAGATTTTGTAACAAAGTGGAGAAGGCGAAAGATAAAAGTGTGAACGGTAACGGAATAAGAGAAAGAGAAGAGAGAAAGAGGATGTTACATTTTTTTTTTTAAATGGTCAAAAATGTATAACATAGTCACAGAAAACACCGGTACACACAACATTCGAAATTGTGTAGACATGGAGAAGTTTAGATTTTATAAAGTACCTAATCAAAATGATTATACAGTAATGAACAGTAAACGTGTTATTGCATTATTATCAGGATAAGCTAGGCCATGAGCCAGGTTTAAACGTGATCTTATGCCAGTATGTGGAAAGTAAGAATACATTTCAAGGAAACTTGCAGAAACTTTAGGACGTACAAATTATATATCATCATCATCATCATACACATTTCTTTTTGTTCCATTTAGAACATGAAGCCACCATTGCAACTGGTCTCATTTCAGGAATGTTCGAGATTTCATTGTACTAGCCTTAGGTTCATGAGGTGGGTTAGCCCGTTCCCTTCTTCGCTGCTTTTATTTCCCTAACTCAAGAGCAGAGTCAGGTACCCATTTGCAGCTGGGTAGACTGGAGCGGAAATCTACCAGATTTTAATCCCGAAACCTGGTAACTTTTCCGCCAAGAGACAAGCGCCCTAACCGCTTTGCCAATTGGACGCTTGTGTCAAAGAGAATAAATAGTGTTTGTCAAGAAAACGTAGCCGAGATGATACTGTCTGTGTCCACAAGGTACATCACGCAAAAATCAATAATAACTGACCCTATTAACGGAACCGTAATGACTGCGCTTGAAAAAATAGACGCACGCAGATTAAAATTCTTGTGAAATTTAATCTAAAACACATGCTTGAAATAGTTGGTTTCAGAATGTAGGCGGTATATGTAGACCTGATACTTTCTGTTTCTGGCAATCTGACAGCAAGGCACGACGACCTCCAAGTCAGCCTACTCAATGTTGGACGTGACCAACATTTATTAACATGAGCAACCTTCCATTTTGTTTCACACTGTTTTAATTTGTGTCCATCCAGATCTATATTTAGGCTACGCATGTGTATTTATTTCTATGCAATTAGTATAGTTCCTACTTTCTTCTCCATAAAATTTTTGTACAGCTTGTACCTGATGAAAACTCTCATGGTCGTCACTTGTGTTCGTTCACTGCATATGTATATATATATATATATATATATATATATATATATATATATATATATATATATATATATATATATATATATATATATATATATATATATATATATATATATATATATATATATATATATATATATGTGACGGTATTGCCTCCCCTGCTTTGCAGTAGTGGTCCAACAGTGGCCAAAACTAAAGAGTATCTATTATAAGCTTCAATGGAGTCTATCTTTACAAACGATTACTCTTGGCAGAAATGTTGATAGAAGAGTAGTAAAGCTTCTATCACATGCAGGTCTTCACAAGATATTCAGATAAGCGAAAACAATGCTGGCTGTTGCCGAGCACGTTAATTCTGTAATCTGCCGACAACTTTTGTGAAGAATTTAAGCAATGGTTTATTCTAGCTCGTTAAGCCCCCACCCCTGAGTTAATCAGTGAAATTATTATTATAATATAGCTCTGTTTAGAGTGTGTGTAGTAATTTGACTGAGACAAACATGTAGTAACTTTAAAAGGATTAAATCGAAGTTAAATCTGTAACATTACAAATAACAAAATTTAATAATCACTTTAGGTTTTAACAGTTGGAAATAATTTGAATAGTTATGAATCAAGAAAAGTTGTCATCACTCGGGTGCTGGTTTTTGATAAGAGGTTCAAGTGGCAGCATATAGGTTAACTTAGCTGCCAGTGACGATTCTGATCCTCCTCCTCCTGGTGAGTTGGTTTGTTGTCTGTACACTGCGTTCACTCGTCTCTGGTCAAGGTTCGTTCGTAGGGTGAAGCTCGTTTCCCAGCAAAGTCTAAGAGTGTCTTCAAAGCTGGTCTTCCGTCTTAAAGCGTAACCATTCGTCCCTTCTTGTCCCAGACATGGTCTTTTTTGCTGATACCACCAATAACCGGTAATAGAAATAGAAACGAAACGCTCTTCTGAGTATGGCGTTTTCGGACACATAGTTATGTCCCCCCCGTCCCCCCCCCCCCCTTCCTTCTTCTGTTCTACCATACCATGTCAGAATTAAATTTAATCCCTCGGGATAAAATTTTCTTTACATTTAAACTGAATAGCTTTAGCTTTACATTACATTTAAATGAAAAGGTTAAACGTACAGATATAATATGTTTTACATTTACATCTCCACTGTTTAAAAGTCTTCACAATATAAATTCATTTATGTTTCCTTTATATTTACACTTGTTGAAAAGTTTGAAACTTCTATTACTTTTAACATGAACATGTTTTTTCGTTTACATTTACACTGAGTGAAACACTTTGAAACTGTAAGTATTATTCTTAGAATGTACATCATTTCTTTCATCTTTCCCTTCCTGCTCCGTAGGAAACCTGGAACTACTTTATGCTTTTAGTTCTCTTTACGAAACTATCAATAAAGCGATCACCAGCTCGTGCAGTGGTGATTCCTGAATTATCATTCTAGATACTGAGGTTGCCAGCCTCAAATATATAGCGTCCTGTAGCAATTTTCACACATTAAAATTCACATGGTAACATATATATATATGGTAGTTTACATATTAGTAATGAAACATAGAATAAAAATGCACTACCTACGCCAATCTTGGCTGCAGATGTTTTTGCTCAGAGGAATTTAAAAAAAAAAGCTCTGGCAGCTGCCTTCTTTCACGTGTACTGGGGTCGTTAATTGTAACTTCAATTACCTCTGACTCCGTGTCTTTCTTTGGTTTCCTAGTCCCGGTGTTCCTGATTAAAATGTAGAGATATCCTTTGCTTTGTAAGTCTTATTTGGTTCTCCAATAAATGGTCCGGTTAAAAAAAGGAATTATGAATCTAGTCTTCACTCTGGCGAGGTCTGATGTTGTCTTGGCGAGCGAAATAAAACTGCGAAATGGTCAGACTATATTCACTGTGATCCCACGCTTTCGTTTGTTATGGAGTTAAATGCGCTCCAATATATTCAAACAGGTTGGGTGTGGTACTTTCAAAAAATTTCCAACATGGAAAAATTTTGCAAAGGTCACGTCTCCCATATATGGTAATATGATGTCCGATGCCCTTGTGTACAAACTTACAGACAGATCGGGGAACTCACATAACAACATGTGTAAGCTGTAATACGTATTACTTTATTAGAAAATAATGTCATAACAAGTCGGCCCGGAAGCGATTATGTCACACTTGTCTGCCCACATGTGTCACACAGACAGTATTCTCTTTATCTGTCGTATGAGTATGCAAAACTCCGTGTCTACCATTCTGGGTTACCATCCGAGTCGTCTTATCAGCGGTTCCATCTAAACATGCCGGCGACTATCTTATCTTTGTTGCTCACCGCAAGCTAGGATGACCGGGTAACAAACAGGTGACGTCAAAGAGAGGAGTGTCGAATGATTTGATAAAATCAAATATCTGCTACTTAGCAGAAAAATAACGACAAAAGAAAGAAAGAAAGAAAACTGCGATACTTGAGAGCAGATAATAAAAATCAGTACCACAAATGTACCGATACTGCCAGAGAGACACAAAGATCGATATATATATATATATATATATATATATATATATATATATATATATATATATATATATATATATATATATATATATATATATATATATATATATATATATACTGACTGAAGCACATTAAAAACGCACAATATTATATATACTGATGCCGAGAAGATGGGGAAAAAAGTGTGGGAATGGATTTTCCCCGTGTTTGTCATGAGGTAGAGAGCGAATGGCTGCTGGAATGGAAAGTGCATGATTCAACCCACGGGTTTGTGTACAGACTACATGAAAACAATGAAAGTTACACGTGCAACACGATTCCCAACAGCTATGACCCTGAAAATGTGTACGCGTTGTGGCAATATACTCGGTATAAAAAGGCTGTTGAGACAAAACACCCAGTACATGTGCTTGAAATGCCACGACTAACTGAAAACGACCGCTAACAAGCCTTTGGTATGTTATAGACCGGAATGAGCTCGCGGGCCATTGCCAGAAGGATGAATTGCCACCACAGCACTATTGTACGTCTCAATGAACGTTACGGAACCACTGGCAGTGCCCGGGATAGACTTCGGAGTGGCCAACCCCGAGTTACTACCCCTGCGCAAGATCGTCATATTGTGCTGAGTCACCTAAGGAATCGTTCAGCGTGAAGTGTGAAAACTGCCGGGGCATTGGAGACTAGCCGTCTGAGATTCGCAACTGACACGCGCCCTCTCGGTCAGTAGGTGGCAGTTACGACATGAGTTTAGGTGTTAAACGTAGTGTTATAGACGGAAAGGGGGAGGCTATTGCGTAGTTTATGGAAATAGTGGACATCTTTGTCTGGCGTTTCATATATACTGGAGGGAGTTAGATTTTATTTTCATCAAAACCAAAACATAACAACAGCATAACCGACATAACAAGACACCAACGTCCTTCTCAGGACGCCACTATCCGAGAAAAGATCGCATTATCGTCAAAATGACCAGACATAAACCACACGCCAAAAGGAGGAAGGTATACGCCAGCCCACCAGCGCAGAACAGCCAGGGGAATAACAAAGCTTCAAACAACAAAGACAGACAGGCAGAGAGCAAGACTGTCCCAAATACTCGTGCTGAGACCGGTCCTCCTCCAACTCTAGACACGACGACAGAGTTAGCTGCGACGTGTGTCGACACCACTGAGAGGCTGAGAGGCCCGTCTCCTTGCGAGACAGAGGAGAGGGCAGATGCAGGCGTCCCTGGTCTAGATGATGAAGATCCAGAGGATGTGGAAACGATGAGATTGCTACACCAGCTGGAGAAGATGGGATGGTTGGAAAGAAGATAGAAAAGGGCAGCTGCAAACGTCCACGGCCTAGACCCTGAGCGTGAGAGGGTAAAGAGACTGATACAGGGGATAGAACAGACGCTGGAAAGGAAAGAGAAAAGAAAACAGGAGCTTAGATCCATGTTGCCTCCACCACACGTACCCGACTCGTCAGCAGAAACCCAGATAAAAACACCAATAAAGCAAGACGTCATAGTAGAGGCTCCAGTGTGTAGTGATCAGACAACTACGGAACGTGATCAGGAGTCAACAAAACAGAACGTGAGACCGTCCTACACACCACACACACTAACGCAGACGGAAATCAGAGCGTGTCACCTGCGCAAACCAAGCAACGCCGGTGGGCACATAGTACTACAGGAAAGGATGGTTAAGATCACGCAGATGTCTGGAGGTGAGGCCTCACTCAGGGCCCTTCCAGATGACAAAGTGATCAACATCCTAGAGACAATAACTGGCAGGAGAAGCATCGCTAAGGTACGGAGGCACGAAAAGGGAGTCGTGCTTTCGCTCAACAGCACGGATAAGACAACTTCACTGATGACAGAACTGGAGGCCGGACCGAAATAATTCACGCTGCCTCACCAGATAAAAGTAGTGATGGAGACCAGCAAGACAACAAAGAAGTTGGTGCTAAGAGGGGTGGACACAAGATGGTCCGCTAACGAAGTCCAGAGCTGCCTACAGACTAAAAACACAGGTGCCCAGGTCATACAGGTCGAGAGGCTAAGGACATGGAATGGAAAAGATACCAATCTGGTGGTAATAACTATTGAAGGAGTGACAAGACCTGAAAGACTGACATTCAAAGAGACATCAAAGAGGACAGAGGCATATATCCCTCCGGTGATTCAGTGCTCCAACTGCCAGCAGTTCTCGCACACAAAGAAAACGTGCAGGAGAGATGCAGTCTGTCGATATTGTGCTGGTGGCCACCTATATCGCGAATGCCCCAAGGCGAAGGAGGACCCCAACTACAAAGCAATAAACTCAAACCGCACCTGTGCAAACTGCCTCGGAAACCACGGGACTAGATACCGAGGCTGCCCGATGTTCCAAGAAACAAAGAGCATCCTGAAGGAAGCGGTCTCCAAAAACATCCCCTTCTAGGAGGCAAAACACAAAGTGGCTGCGAATGTTGCAGAAAAACAACGCACGATTGACAGATGACAGTTACACCAGCTGACTGATGAAGTCAAACAATTGAAAATAAAACTCCAGGTCGAAAACAGAAGCAAGCAGGCTTCCGATAACGAAAAGGACAGCGGTGAAGACATAATAGATATACAGAACATCAGAGAAATGATGAAAGACATGAAAAGCATTAAGCAGCAAATAGAAGCAGATGTAAAGAGGCTGACAGAACTGACGGAAGAAAACTCAAAAATCCTCAAGAGAATCGAAACAGAGCGAAGAGCCATTGAGGAAATGACATCAAACACAAGAGCGACCAAAACAAACGAGCAATCAGACGAAGAAGTCATCGAAGAAACACTTGAAAAACTTCTACCAGCAATAATAGAAAAAGCACTACTACAGATACAGGAAAGCAGGAAGACAACAGAAACTAGGAAAGCAAAAACTAACAAAACGACACAAGCCAGATAGGAAGGCAGGAAATGAACACGCCACGACCGACAAGCAACGAAGAGATAACAAGACAGCCAGCTAGCGGTCCTTTTAAGGACCAGTCCTTTTCAGGACTAGGAAAGTGATACCAGCGAAGATATCAACACACTATATACCCCAATATAACCGTTTGTAACCCTTCAATGGGTATTGGTTGAACAGGGTATTACAGCAACATAGTAGACGAAAACAACAACAACAACATTTTATTTTCATTCAGTCCTCTAAATTCGCAGTAGACAGGTTGCTCGGAACAGAATAAGCTGAATAGCGAAGTTTCTTAGTTTGCTTCGACAATTTGTCGAACTTCTAGACTTCCATAAATATAAGCGTATAATTCTTAAGTTGTGCGACTACCTGTAGTTCTGTGTGAGGTAAAATATATTATTATCTAGTATTTTGTGAAGTGTTTAAAGTGTTAAATCGCTTAATTTATTTCACTAGTTAGATTTGGTGCAGAGCGCTTAATACATAAGTCTGTATTATTTTCTAGTGACGTGTTTCAGTGGAAAGCAGAATAAATTATAATTTCTAGCTTAAACAACAATGTAGCTATAATGAATAAAATTTTACTGCTAAATAATCAGACGAAGAAGAAATTATTTTCTAAACTAACTTATAATGTTAGAAGCCTCATGAGGGTTGACGGAATACGCACGTATTCATGAGGATTGATGATTTTTTAAATATAACTTACTTCACGGGACGAGTTAAATGATAAGTCAAGCGGTACGCTTGCAGTTTAAAAATGTAAGTTATATTGAGTACATATATGTAAATTATTTGATATGTGTTCCTTCCATTTATATATAGTGAAACTGTGGTACCCAAACTTTGCCAGCGTTCTAGTAAGTGAACATTATCTGTGAAGAAACTAATCACGTTCATTACATGAACTTTAAAAGTTAAATGAAGTAAGAGGCCTTCGCGCCAGAATTAATTCTTCCAGAATAACAGTTAAGTACAGATCAGCCCGCTGTGGCAAGCAAAATATCAGTACATCCCGACAGAGTTTTGACTAGTATTGTGGTGACCAAATATAGTACCTTCCTGAAAGTAGACACCGATCTGACATTCCTTAATTCTCGGAACCTAAGCTAGTGACACTGTGTTCTGCTAACTTTCGTGCCTGGACAAATTTTATGTGACTTAACAGAGATCCGAAAAATAAGAACACCCAAGGAATCGTTCCCTGAGACAGAAAATTCAGTACGTCTTTTTGGAACTGGGGATTTCTTGGTCGAGACTGCATTTACGGGTCTGTGTGAAGGTCCTAGAAAAAATTATGTTCCCAGAGGCAGCGATCAAAGCTGTAAGTATAAATGTGCACACGTGGCCACGGCTGAATGAATAAGAGTGTACGCAGGTCTGAGTGCTATTGTTACCGTTGTATTTTTGCACCTATTTGCTGTCATAACTTTCTTCATGCAAGTTTGTTTTGCTAACAATATTTTCCCTTAAACTAGATTATAGTATCAGGTCTGTACATACCTTAAACGGGGAAAACTCTTAGACTTAATCATATGTAGCTGAGACTCTTTGTGTTATCATCTTTCTCCTAACGGGACTGTGGGCTATCCATCGAGGGAAGATCATCACTGTGGGTCTACCAGTTTTTGTAGCATTCCTTGATTTGCTTATGACTATGTGTATATGCCTTTTTTTGATGTATTTTACATGTTGTGACGTAAGTTTACAAATGATAAATAAACTTAACAATAAATTAATCAGCATGTTGGTCAGCTCGTTCTAAATATCTATGTAATCATTTGTTATAGTTTCCCACGTCTGTGTGTCTACCTGTTGTCACTTGAATGTGCGTGCACGTGAGTGGATATATATATATTTAATGTATATGTGTTAGACTGTCTGACTACTTTAGATCTGTCGTAGAAGATAGGTGAGAGAGAGAGAGGATTTCCCGCTCTCAGAGACAGCCTCTATCACTATTCTACCACCTCACTCGTGGAAATCTATTTTGTATTTCTATCTCACACTGTGACTATCACTCATTCCAACCTATTCAGAAGGGACCAACCCAAGTCTTAATTCTCCTATCAAAAATCTACGACACATGGGGTCTCGTCTATCGGGATTTTGAACTTTGAATAGGAAAACGAGACGACAAATGTGGGATCGTTTTTGATTTTTGAACTTAGAATAGGAAGACGAGATTTTTCTTTATTCTGATATAGAGTAAGAGTGTGATGTCTTGTGAGTTTGTATTTTTTAAAAATAATTTATCCCCTAGACGTAACGATCTGTTTTATGGGCGTGTTGACCACGCGGCTAATAATTGTTTTCCACAGCATTATTAAGCATTATACATTTGGTTTACTAGTATTTTGTCGAAATATATGTTAATTACTGATTTTGTAATACTTAACGCTGGTAAAGTTTTGTGAGTGTATAACATTCACAGGGGTTCTGAAGAAGTAGGTGTTTGAGCTAAGCTAAGGAGCGCGATCAGACTATACGTCCTGTTATTGCCTCCCTTACCCTAACTATATTCAGGGGTAAACTTATAGTGGATTAAAAAATTAAGGGATTTTTTTTTCTCTTTAAATTTTTGCAATAATTATTTTGCGTCCACTGTAGCAACTTATTTTTCAGTGAGTAAATCTTAACTACCATTTATTTGGCGTAGTCGTCTGCATTAGGTGCTTTATTGCCGATTAATAGCAGCGATAGTGAGATACTTTATTTTTGGAGGAGGTATCCCAGGTTATAAGTATATCATCTTTTGTTGGTATTTTCTCGTAAGTGGTAGAAACCGTTATATCCTTTTTCTTATCTCATTCTCGTCTAGTCTCAGTCAGTTAATTACTATGGCCGAGAGGGCAAAGCTTAGGCAACTCCTCAGAGACGAAGCGGGAGAAGAAGGTTTGGACGGAGAAGAAGCGAAAGCTTTTGTCAGGGACGAACTTGACAGATATGATGCGGAGAGGAAAGCAGCGGAAGCGAAGGAGAAAGAAGCCGCAGATAGAGAACAGAAGAAGATGGATGAGGAAATGGAAATCCGCAGGATGCAGCATGAGGAAAGAGAGAAGGAGAGACTGCGTGAGGAAAGAGAAAAATAGAGACAGCATGAGGAAAGAGAGAAGGAGAGAGAGGAAAGAGAGAAAGAGAGACAGCATGAGTTGGCACTTAAAGCTCTAGATTTCCAAAGTCGTGGTGCTGCCTCTACCTCCAGCAATGGAGAGTCTTCTCCTTATTCTTCCTTAACTGATCCTTCTAACACTCAATCTCTTCAACTCAACGCTATGTCCTTTGCTCTTGAATCTTTCCCTTGTCCTAATGAGAAGATTGACACATGGCTAGAAAAATTTAAGAAAATTGCAACTCTGTACGGTTTAGAGAGGTCGCGTTGGAACATGAAGCTTTCTCAGGCGCTGAAAAGCAGTGCGTATGATGTTTACGCCAAACTAGAAAGCAGCCAACAAGACAACTATGATGTGTTGAAGAAAGCGTTACTGGAGCGCTTTGAAATGAATGCTCGCAAATTTCTGCAACTGTTTCGCAACAGCAGGAAGGAGAGCTCTGAAACTTGTCACCAGTTCTCATCTCGTCTAAAGGGATACCTAACAAAGTGCCTTGAGCTTTCACAGCTCCCCTCTACCTATGAAGTTTTTGAGGAATTTGTTTTAACAGAACAAATAAAGAACACTTTGTCTGCTGATACCCGGAGATTCCTAGCCGAGTAGGGGGCAGAAAAGCTTGAAGACATCTTAGAAAAGTCTGAGCGTTATCAAAATGCGCTGGCTGAACTGCCGGCCACAAAACGTAAACCGACAGAGGAGCATTTTCGGAAAAATAATCTAGACCAGTCTTCTCATGCTTCTCACGCTTCCAACCCGAATAACCACCGAGAAACTGGACCTCAAAACACCCATCCTGAAAAATCCAAGTTCTACAAAAACAAGTACCCCAACCACAGTAAACAGTATGATCAACCCGACCGCCCTTCATGGCAGCGTGGCCAGAAAGGTCAAGGTGGCAAAGGGAGAACCCCTGAGCACGGGACTAATGATCAGAGTGAGCACACCGAGCCTAAACGCATCGGATGCTTGCTAGCAGTCTCGCAAGGCGGAATTATTGACAGTGATTCCCAACCTGTTGGGGATACACCCTCAACGCGAGGTACTGTTATTATGAACGGTTCTCAAACTTCTTGTTTATTTGACACGGGGCTTTCTTATGATTGCATTGTTGCCAGAAACCTAGTTAAACTCGGTCAAGAGACAGGAGAGACCGTCCAACTTTGTGAAGTTCGTAAGAGTGATGCACCTACAGCGCTTCCCATCGCATTGGTGGAGATCCACTCCGATTTTGTCAGAGGCGTGATCAAAGCGGCTGTTATGGATGATCCCATCTACCCAGTCATACTTGGCGGTAGATACGTGTGTATTGGGAAACCGGAAGAACCGATTGTGGCAGCAGTAACTACAAGAGGGCAAACCAAGAAGGAACGGGAGCCTGCGCCTAATTTGTTACCTGATAAGTAGGTTTTGTGGCTATCGCATTTATAAGTATGAGTTTCTTGCAGTCTAATAGGGTCATACTGGACACGTAAATGGAAGGTCAACTCGTTCCGACACAGTGCTGACATTGAGTGAGATATGTTGGTGAAAAGAACGCGAATGTGTGTATAGTTCTGTTGAGTTGACAAGTCACTCACTCAATCATAAGCAGAAGTCAATAAGGGCAGACCACTGATAACGTTTCATACATTTATTAATGGACATACACTTCGACCTCACAGGAACAGTCATTAGAACACGTTTCACAACAATCATCATATACTTGAAAAATGGGTGACAATATCAGATGTATAGTTATGTGGTACATCAATATAAAGGAACGATAGAAGGGAAACACTCAATCTCCTGGTTGTCTATCGTCTCAGGTTCTAACTGACTAATCGCGTAGGTTAAGGTGGATACATATAACCTCAACAATAATGGTTCACTGACCGAACCTTCTCCTGGCTAAGATTCTTAAGCCGAAAGTTCATCCAATGGTTATGACGACCATGTTAAACCACAGTAATGAGTTTTTATATTATCTAGCTCCCTGTACCATCATCAGTGATAACGACTGCTTTTTGTGATACCACGTTAATAAGGGCTTGATGAGATTAAGTGGTCAACTCAAACCCGGCACAGTGTTGGTCATATAGGTCACCTTGTCCCGGAACGTAATGAGGCCCCGACAAGAATGTATTGTTGACAATGAGTGTTAGTATGAGTGTCAATACGCGAATGCATAAATGGTTCTGTAGAGTTGACAAGTTGGTAATAATGCACTCATACCCTCACGGCTGGAAGTCAATGATAACTGGAACTACTGTAGACGTTTTAGACAGTTTAATGATACACACTCTGACAGCACGGTTGACAGTCATTGGAACAGGTTGACACAACAAATCATTGGATACTTGACAAATGGGTGGCAACATCAATTTGGCAATCTCATAGCATGAAAATATAATCGGACGAAAGGAGCAAATATATAGTTATGATAGTCTATCGTCTCATACCTCCACTGACTAGTAGCATCAGTTTGAGTTAACAATAATAATGGTCATCACAATGCTCCCTTACAGACCCTCTGCTGACTACGTCTTTTCATGCTAAGTCTTTTAGGCTTTAGCTTCAACAGAGTCTTTCTTTTAAGGTTGACAATCTCAAATAACAAAGAGTAGACTTCAATGCAATGTAGGTCTTGGTATCGCCATCAGGTAATAAGATATCTCCGTTCTCCGATTGACAATTCAAACAGACCAACAGATGGGATTCAAAATGGCGCCGGTCCCAGTGAGCGGTGTTCATCCAAAAGATATCCTCACTACAAATGAAAGTTCCGTGCATTTGCTCATCTAATGTCTTCGGGTTTTCATTACCCATAAGGAATGTTACATATGTCCACTCACAGTGCTGCTAGTACAGGGCGTTCTACATACGATCCATCAAATATATATATAACGTATTATTATATATTGCTAAATGCTATATATAGTATATATATATAATATATATATATCATATATTATATCTATATAAGGCAGAAAACCAGTCGATATATATATATATATATATATATATTACAGATATAAATAAACATATTTTTCCGACATTATTTGGCGTCGTTAGGCCTAGTAAAGTTTTAGAAAATGTTCCTTCTTTACCTTAAGTTCATGAAAGTAAGAGTAACTAGCACACTAACATATATATTCTGGGAGAAGTATCGACCATAGCATAGTCCCCATTAATGAGAGAAAACTCTCTCTTCCGACAGGCCAGAATCAATCACAATGATGAAAAAAAACTTCGGACTCTCATTTGTCCGACCGCCTTCAACAACCTCCGTCCCACGGAAGCGCCAACCGACGACTCATCGTCTCGATTGGGCATACTAAAGTTAACCTTTCAACAAGATACACGTTCAAGTGGGGCGACTATATATACACTTTCACTCGAAGCAAAACATGAAGTATTCAATCTGCCCTTTGACTAGGGTTCTAATCTCAGAAATCAAAAATATTATTATCAAATATTTCCAAACAGATAACAAGTGATACAACAAATAAATCTGATTCTTCCCTTATATATATATATATTCAATAAAGATATATATATTTATATCAGATATAATAAATACATTTTTATATATAGTATGCGTAATTACAGTAATCATTGCGCCACCAAAATAGAATATCTGTTGGTAACAGACTACAGCAACCCCCGGGGGAAAAAAAAGAAATTTTTTTTTTCATCTGAGAGCAACATAAATAGGCTCACAACGCACGAATAATGCGCAGATGACTAATACGAGTAATTTATAATGTCAAATTAAGGTAAAGTCATAGATCGACTCGTGAGAATATATCTCACCATCTCAGAGAAAGCATTTCTCATAAGTATAAATATTTCCAGGGAGGTGCCACCAACGTATACTACAATGCTGGCAATGTCACAATGCATATAACAATTTCATATTTAAGCACTATAAGTACATGATTGACAAAGAAGAAAAATCATCAAAGAACATCGGTGAATATATAATAAATGAATATATATATCAATGAACGTAGTGATAGTAGTGATACAATCACTATATTACAAATTGCAATGTGTATCTATCTTGATATAGAGAAAGAACTGTTATAGACTTAGATGTGTTAAGAAATCCAAGACCTAACAGTTAGGTGGAATCATGTGGGCATCTAGACAAAATGTCTGCCATCACATTATCTGATCCACGGATAGCTCGAACTGAGAAATGAAAAGGTTGAAGAGCAATTGCATATCGAGTCGACCTCGAGCTCTTCAAATTCTTACTCTGTATAGCTGTAAGAGCTTTCTGGTCGTTTTCTACCATGAAATGTGCGCCTAGAAGGAATCTTTGTAGTTTGAGAATTGACCATACCATAGCCAATAGTTCACGGTCTAAAACCGAATAATTCCTTTCTGCAGCATTAAGTTTTCTGGAGATATACATTACATGATGCAGAGTTCCAGAGTACTCTTGCATTAGTGCCGCTCCAATCCCAGTTGATGAAGCGTCACTACGAAGAATAAATGTCTTATCTGTAGTAGGTAACACTAAAATAGGTGGTGTTGAAAACATAGTTTTGATCTTATCCAAAGAGGATTGGCATTCCTGTGACCAGTGGACCATATTAGGCGACCTTTTCTTTAGTAGTGTAGAAAGAGGTGCCATGATAGAGGATAGATTCGGAATGAATCTTCCATAAAATTGAATAAGACCTAAGAGACTTCGCAATTGCATTTTAGTCTTAGGAATAGAGATGTTAAGTATCTTAGTTATATTATGGTCCTCTGTCTTTAGGAAGCCATGACCGACTCGATGGCCTAGGAAAGAAATTTCGCTAAAACCAATGCAGGCTTTAGAGGGTTTCGCTGTCAGGTTATACTCGCGTAGAGTAGACAGTAATTCAACTAACCCCAAATAGTGATCTTCCCAAGTATCGCTGAAAAGACAGATGTCGTCTAGGTACGCAATGACATCTGAACGATGAGATAGGATTCGACGCATCATGCGTACGAATGTAGCCGGTGCGTTCATAAGGCCGAAAGGCATGAAATTCCATTGAAAAAGGCCTCTAGGTGTAGAAAAGGCAATAAAAGGTTTGGCGCGTTCAGATAAAGGAACTTGCCAATATCCTTTAGACGAATCAAGTTTAGTGAAAAAAATGAGATTTAGAAAGCCTAGTAAGTAGCTCTTCTAGTAAAGGCATAGGTTCAGCATCAAACTTCGTAACTTGATTTAATTTGCGATAGTCAACGCAAAGACGTATGTTATTGTCTTTTTTTCGAACAATAACCATCGGCGAAGAATATGCAGAAGTGGATGGTTCAATTATTTTTAAATCTATCATCTCATCCAACTCCTTCTCAACCTGTGCTTGAAAATGCATAGGGATAGGATAAGGTCTGACCCTAATAGGATTATGGTCAGTTAGAATAATGTCATGTTCAATGACATGAGTTTGTCCAGGAATGTCAGTAAGGACATCCTGAAATGTTTGTAACATAACCGAAACTTGTCGCTGTTCTCCTAGAGATAAATCAGGAGAGACAGTAACATTTTTCCATGATTCACTAGAATGAAGTGGAATCATCGGAAGCGGAAGATTAACATCCGAAAAACTTGTTTCCTCATCCTGTATTACGGACAGTGATGAGTAATGACCATGTGGTACTGGTGAATCGTCCGTTGCCTGGAAAATAGGCTGTAAATAATCCGGACGCTCATGGAATTCCGTAAGCATATTGATGTGGAAGGTTTTATGCTTTCCATCAATATCGACAATGTAGTCAACATCGGAAATTTTCGAGGTTATATCGTACGGAACTTTCCAAGAAATAAGAAGTCTGTTTTCCCTACAAGGTAGCAAAACAAAGGCTTTGTCACCAGGACAAAGTTGTCGTAAGGTTCTTTTCTTATTGGCAAATTGTCTTGCCTTCTGTTTAGCAAATTCAGAAGAAGAAGTTGCCAATTTGCATGCTTCGATAATCTTTTGTCTCAGCGCGATGACATATTCGTAAGAAGATTTTGTGTCATCGGTAATATTATCAGCGGTTATGAGATCATGAAGTAAAGACATAGGGCCGCGCGGTCGCGCGCCAAAGACAAGTTCAAAGGGAGAAAATCCTGTATGTTCATTGGGGACCTCTCTGTAAGCGAAGAGGGCCGCGGGTAAAACCCTATCCCAATCTTGAGGATGATCCTCAGTTATCTTCCCTAGTAAGTTTTTGAGTGTTCTATTTAGCCGTTCGACCATCCCATTGGACATAGGATGATAGATACTACTCAAAGATCTCTCTATCTGCAGATTAGACATTACTTGAGACATGTTATCCGATATTAGTTGGGTGCGATGGTCTGATAATATCTCTCCGGGGAATCCTAGACGAGAAAATATAAGCCAAAGAGCATCTGCAATGTCAGCAGTAGTAATGCTCTTCAGAGGAATAGCCTCTGGCCAACGTGTGCACCTATCAACACACGTCAAGATAAACTGATGTCCTCTAGCAGATTTGATCTTAAATGGACAAATGATGTCTATCGCCATTTTCTGAAATGGTCGAATAGGGATGTCTGCAGCCTGAATAGGTGCAGCATGGCGTGGACTTTGGATTTGACCTCTTGACATACTTTACAAGATCGACAATAAATCCGCATGTCCTTGTTCACAAAAGGCCAAAAGAAAGCCGCAAGAACTCTTGACTTAGTACGGGAAAAACCCATGTGTCCAGCACACTGAGAGTCGTGAGCGTGCTGCAAAATTTTAATTCTCAAATTCTTGGGAACAAGAATCTGAGAATGACTTGACTTAGCGGAGTCTTGCACCATACGTACAAGTACGCCATTCTTCAATGTAATCCAAGATTTACGATTTGTATCCTTATTTTTATCACCTTTTGTTGCAAGAGTGAAGAATTTCTTTAGAGTGGGATCATCTTGTTGCTGTTTTATAAATGAGTCACGAGAAATTACCAAGGGATCATCTTGGTTATGAACTTCATTATCTTCAGTAGATGAAGTTTGAGGCATATTAAGAGCTTGAGCTCTAGTGACTACAGCATTAGCAGTTTGCATATTTTGTTTTTCCCAAACGGAAATTTGTTGTGGAGTGCATTCTTTGACTCCTTGAATACGACCGATGATAAGATCAGCGATCGGATTCGGCAGAAGACATGCGTGTACATCTCCTGTAAAGAAAGGAGTAGCAATCTTAATGATAGCAGTAGAGTATTTCTCTAAGGTGCAGCAAAATGTTACACATTTGACAACTTTTCCAGTGGCACGAGAAGGATCTACAAGTGATTGCCTAACACCAATTGTGGTGCATCCAGAATCGAAAAGAACTGAGACTGGATTGTCATTTACTAAACCTTTATGTAAGACAAGAGAACCTCTTCCATCATGCGCGACTGACGCAGGAAGAGCGGGAAGAGGATGGCCACAACTTAAAGTGGATACCGTAGTTGGTTCAAATAATGTTTTGCATTGGGGGCACTGAGATGCTCTCCCAAAATCAAAAGCGGAACATGCCATATTATTAGCGTCATTATTATCTTTAGTCTGTTTATAGGCTTCATGTGACTCTTGCTGTGCAGAGTTTGCCTGATAATGTGATTTATGTTTTTTGTATAGTGATGATCTACCTCCATTATTATTGCCTCTGTAATCATTATTATTTCCTCTGTTGTAACCCCTATTTGGGTTTGAGTCATAGTTCTCATGGTTACCATTATCATATTCATTATAATGAGTATCTCTATAACTATGGTCTTGTTGTCTCCATGATGGATGACTTGGATAGTTCCTATAATGACTTCCTCTGCGGAAAATCCTATAATTATGACCACCGCTGTATCGAGGGCTGTCGGCTCGTCTCCAGTTCTTCGCAGAAGAACCCTGAAATGATTGGTTACCTTGGTTTTGATAACTATTATGGTTACCCTTTTTATCAAACCTGTTTTGTGGTCTCTGAAATTTGTGTGAATAATTAGGGTTGTATGGTGTTGCTGAAGCAACTGGCATACTTTCCTTAACCTTAGCATTGCTAAAAGCTACGTCCGGATGTGCCGTGACGTATTGGGTACAATATTCTTCCATTTCTTTTAGTGTCTTGGGTTTACGCTCATGTAGGAATTCAAGGAATGGT
The DNA here is from genome assembly GCA_024509875.1 of Oreohelix idahoensis. Classification (NCBI taxonomy): domain Eukaryota; kingdom Metazoa; phylum Mollusca; class Gastropoda; order Stylommatophora; family Oreohelicidae; genus Oreohelix; species Oreohelix idahoensis. The sequence continues at coordinate 3,606 of JAMPIV010017516.1, read as the reverse complement.
TTATTTACACTTGACATAATCTTGTCTCTGAGCAACAAGTCCATAAGGGCTTCATATGTCTTTTCTGTTTTGGACAGCTCAATCCAACGATTAAATGTAAGACGTGTCCTTGCAATGAATTCTGAGAATTCTACCCCTGATTCAGGTACCATTTTCTTAAACAAAATACGGTAACCTTCCTCTGTTAATTGATATTTTCTCAATAAAGCTGCCCTAATAACATCATAATTATCCTTGTCAGTCTCTTCAACCAAACTGAAACTAGTCAGAGAATCACCTTTCAAATTTTCTGATAACTGGTTAGCATATTGTGATTTATCCACATTATGAGCTCGACAAGAGCGTTCAAATCTATCCAGCCAGAATGTAATGCCATCACTGGAAGGATTGAACGCTGGTACCTTGACCTTGTAAGTAAAGGGTTTACCATTACCACTAGAGGACTGATTAACATTACTCATATTTGTCAATTTCAATTTTTCTATCTCAAATGCTAAAAGTTCTTTCTTGTGTTCATGTTCCATCTCTGCTTTTCTGTCCTCAGCTTCTAATCTTTTATTTTCAGCCTCTATTTCTAGTCTTTTCTGTTCAGCTTCTCTGTCTAATCTCTTTTGTTCAGCCTCAGCTTCTCTGTCTAATCTCTTTTGTTCAGCTCTCTGTCTAATCTCTTTTGTTCAGCTTCTTTGTCTAATCTCTTTTGTTCAACCTCAGCTTCTCTGTCTAATCTCTTTTGTTCAGCTTCTTTGTCTAATCTCTTTTGTTCAGCTTCTTTGTCTAATCTCTTTTGTTCAGCCTCAGCTTCTCTATTTTGTTTTTCCATTTCCATTTGGAATCTCCTTTCGTCTACTTGCATCTGCAATTTCTTTTGCTCAAATTCTCATTCCATTCTTTTATCCTCGGCTTTTTGTTTTTTCTCCTCAGCCTTCAGTTTATCAATTTCAAATTTTTGTGCTTTTTCATATTGACTGGTAGCATACTCCTCCAACTTATCTCCAGTCTTGCCTAGGGATTTCCCTAACTCAATGAAGTAATCTAAAGTCGACATAATTTATACCAATATGTGACTAGATACCTGAAATAGCAATAATGAAATCTATCTCCAAATAACTGGAAACAAGCTCCCTTTATCCCAATCTCTGTGGGAAACAAGCCTTTAAATAAGGTCTTGTATAATCAACTGTGTACCTCTAATAACAGCAATTAATCATCAGTTGATTCTTTCTCATAAGTTCACTACACAGCTAGTAGTGTATGATCAAGTATATTTTATAGTATATGTCAACCACCAACATAAACAAAAGACAATCAAGAAAGACAATACGAAAACATTCGCAGAAATCAAATAAGTTAAATAGAAAACTGAAGAAAATAATCACAGAACCTGTGATGATAACCGCGAGGAAATAAACAACACAAATGACGTCACAGTGTATAAATATAAAGTTGTATAGAACTAAATTACAGGAAAGATGAGACCAACAAATACACACAAATCAACACAAAACTAAAGAACAGGAAAATATCACAAAAACGACGAAGAAAAAACGCGTCTTCACAACTAACAGAAATAGCAACAAATTGTCGCTAGCAAATTTTCAATTAAGAAAATTCGCACCTACTGAACGCTATTATAAAACCTCTATGACGTGGTATCTTTTATAATAGTCACCTCACCAACCGCCCACAGAAATATAAACAAATATCACATATAAATATTTAAACATTAAACACAAATACATATATGTCATATAAATGCAATGTAATGTGTTGCAGATAGAAGGCTTAGTTATAATAGTACCGTATTATGGGTAAGTTTCCAATCAAAATAAACTGCCACTTTAATAAATCATATTTCTGTCTTAAACTATTACAAAGTTCAACAATATGTAGTAGAACATAAGAAGATCCACCGATGAAGTGTAAGACCTCTAAGTTCCATAGCACTTCTTGCTAACACAGTTAATTCTTGTAAACAAACCTGCTGTGTAACGCTGTCTGTTCTATAAGAAACGTCAACAAACGCTGATCTAGATACCGTATACGCTGACAGGAAAGGTCATGCTGACATCGACTGTAGAGTTGTACTGCTGGCGTTCACGTGTGTCGTAACAGGCTACAGGGAACGGTCTGGTCTCAGTAGCTGACTTCTCAAAATGTCCACTGTGCAGGTTGACCCAGAAAGCTGGTCCACCACGTTGATAACGACTGCTTTTTGTGATACCACGTTAATAAGGGCTTGATGAGATTAAGTGGTCAACTCAAAACCCGGCACAATGTTGGTCATATAGGTCACCTTGTCCCGAAACGTAATAAGGCCCCGACAAGAATGTATTGTTGACAATGAGTGTTAGTATGAGTGTCAATACGCGAATGCATAAATGGTTCTGTAGAGTTGACAAGTTGGTAATAATGCACTCATACCCTCACGGCTGGAAGTCAATGATAACTGGAACTACTGTAGACGTTTTAGGCAGTTTAATGATACACACTCTGACAGCACGGTTGACAGTCATTGGAACAGGTTGACACAACAAATCATTGGATACTTGACAAATGGGTGGCAACATCAATTTGGCAATCTCATAGCATGAAAATATAATCGGACGATAGGAGCAAATATATAGTTATGATAGTCTATCGTCTCATACCTCCACTGACTAGTAGCATCAGTTTGAGTTAACAATAATAATGGTCATCACAATGCTCCCTTACAGACCCTCTGCTGACTACGTCTTTCAGGCTAAGTCTTTTAGGCTTTAGCTTCAACAGAGTCTTTCTTTTAAGGTTGACAATCTCAAATAACAAAGAGTAGACTTCAATGCAATGTAGGTCTTGGTATCGCCATAAGGTAATAAGATATCTCCGTTCTCCGATTGACAATTCAAACAGACCAACAGTGGGATTCAAAATGGATCCGGTCCCAGTGAGCGGTGTTCATCCAAAAGATATCCTCACTACAAATGAAAGTTCCGTTCATTTGCTCATCTAATGTCTTCGGGTTTTCCTTACCCATGTAATCGAATCTAACATCGCCCGATCCGGGTTCTGTCCCCTTACTCTCAGAATCATAAATTCTCAATTAAATACTTTTCCTCAGACAAATAGCCATAACTTTCCATTTGTATGCCTACGTACCGTAATCTGTGCGTCGCAGACTAATATGTGCGCAACATTACCCATGGAACTTAAAGAAGCGCAACAAAAGGACCCTACATTGGCACCCTGCTTTAGGAAACTGCCCGTGGCGAAGGAACCCAGACAGCACGGGACATTTTTTCTAAGGATGGCGTACTTTATCGCAGAACGGGCAAGCCTGACCAAGGTTACAACCTGCTCTTAGTACCGAAACAGTACAGAAGCCAAATCCTAAAAAGGGGGCACCCCTCACTTCGCCTACCGCTGGGACATATTTGACCGAAACGCGCCACAAACCAACGGATAACCACTCATTATTGGTGGCCAGGAGTTAAAATACTGATATTATCAGATAATGTCCAAATCCTGTGCCCAGTGCCAACGTGTGTGGCCACCCGAAGCCACCGGGCATCCCCCAGTCACTTTGGGTGAAAATGCCAATAGTGGGAACACCAATCGAACGGGTTTGTG